>JAIUZE010067337.1:0-28270 GCA_022085475.1 Heliosperma pusillum
TGGTTTGTTTGTCGAGTCTCAATCTTATCAAACTTATACCGCTAACGGTGATATGCAAGCCCTAGTGAGCGTATTCGGTTGCCTAAGAGTGTCTTCCCCGATTCTTTGAATAACATGATGGATTCGGATTTATATTCCATATGCTCTTATCATTATATAATGAATTGCCTATCTATCCTTATCGTATCTCACATGTATATCTATATATGCATGCTTCTACTTTTGTATTTCCTTCTATGTACGTTTAATGTGATATGGCTGGGAGAACCCGTAGTTACTCCCCACTGACTGTGGCGTTCATGTTTTTCATGGATGAACAGGTTGCTTGCATGGATGGCTTTTTGCTTGACATTTTGGGTTTGGGTGTGAGCTAGCGGGCGTTGTCCCTGGATTAAAACACCTCTAGACGATTTTAGCTTGTTTGCTAAACACTTTTACTTGTTAACATTTTGGAGAGACTTCGTCTCTTGATGTAGTATAATTCGTACTTTAGTTTGTAATATTTGACACTCCTCGTATTCTTTCTTTGCATGTATAAAAGTTTTAAAAACTTCATATTTCCGCTATATATTTCACATGCTTGTTTGTTTTATATTTCCGCAGTCGCGAGGGTTGTCACATAAATAAGACTAAAGCACACAATTACACGCATATGATATATCAAGTAAAACACATTATCAAGTAAACACATGCCATTATCAAAACTATAAAATAGGTCCAACAAATTCCCTCTTTTTTATGATGACAAGTCTCTTATGATTTCTCTTATGAAAGTGACTAAGTATGGTTCCCCCTCACAAAATACACCAAAGTTATAACAACTTTGATCGCAAGAACATAACAACTAGCCAAAGTTTATACACTTGCAAGACTTTAAGAGATAACGAGTCTTGACAAGGAGCAAGCTTAAGCAAAGACTCAAATCATATCATTTCTTCCCTCTCTTGGCATCATTGAAAAGACAAGAAAAAGGATAAAAAATTACTAGAATAACATACTCCAAGGCAAGAAATAGATATGCAAAATACGCAATACTAAACGATTCATAGCAAGCAAAATCAAATATTAAATGTCAAGTTAAACTACAAACCACAATAAAAAGTATTAGTGCCAATGGGCCGAATAGGATAGTGTATGATGCCAAAACGGGCAAAATAGTTAAGTAGTTTAATAAAAAAACAAGGTGGCCGGTAAGACGAGAAAATTAAGGCAAATCGAGTTGGCGAATGATGTTGGGGTCAATGTAGTCGGGTCGGGTACGGTACTCAAGAGTAGAAAGGCGATCAAAGCACTCCTTCACGTGATTAGCTTGGGCCGTGAGCTATGAATCAAAGTTCTGAACCTTCATAGATAGAGCCTCCGTCGCATCATAAATAGTGTGCATACCGTCGCGCATATCCGAACCACTTTTCACCAACGCACCTCCTTAGCTAACCAAGAATTGCATCCGATCCCGTTGCCTAAACATCTCTTGTCGAATATAGACAACATTTCTCTCAATCTTAGCAAGGGAACTATCAACTCCCGTTATCCAACCTCTCAACTCGTTACTCACACCCGGCCCTCCACGGTCACGGGTTGAGCTAGAGTTCCCCATAGCCACGGTTTTGACCACCTTGTCAACAACCGCATCAATTTTCTTGTCTTGCGCATCAAGGCGCTCCATTACCTTTCCCGTAAACAATTCCAATTTTGATTCAATTCCCGAAAAATCAGCCACAATCGATTTCACAACAACCGAACCACCCTTTGATTGAAAAGCAAATTCCGGACCCAACCTCCAATTTCATAAATTTCAAATATATATCATACATATCATCTTTCAAATTTACACCATAGCTAGTCGAATCAACAACCCCCTTAGCCTCAAGAACCCCAGACACCCACATCCCATAGGGTAAGTCTAGAGTCAAGTAGATTTTATCCTCGGTCACTGAAAATATAGTTTGATAAATTCGAGAAAACACAAGGAAAGCAAGGTTGACACGGTTACCTTCCAACCAATTTTTAACCACCATCATCTCATAGCACGCAATCTTATCCCGTCCACCCCGACGCAGGACCACCGTGTTCCACATAAAATTCAACAAAAACTTTAATTATGGGGACAAATTCCCCGCCAACACACAACTAGACAATGTAGCCCCATCATCAAAATACCTCTTAACCTCCAACTTAGCCGGTTCCGACAGTTCGTCCCATGACGTACTCTGGTCAATTTTGATTCCATCATCACGAACCAAAAACAGAGTACAAAAATTGTCAGGGGAGACCGAAACCTCTCGACCATTAACCACGGCATGCAAAACTCCAGATTTCAAAGAAACAGACGCATAAAATTGAATTACCTCGATTGGATATATAGGACCCGAAAACTGAGACACTTGCTTCCACTCTTGAAAATTCAAGAAATCGTTAAAGAATCCCAAAGCTTCATATTTTTCACACCACGCCTTCGGGAAACTACGACCTCCATGAATAGCGTATTTAGCAACCCGATTAACTAATTTTCGTTGTTCTTTTGTTAAACAAAGCTTTTAAAGCCCGGATGCCGTTTCTTGAGGTGAGAACTCGCGAAACAGAGGGCGTTTTGGTGCCTCAATTTCCCTGTTGTCTTTGACAATATTAGCATCATCTTGTACCCTATTCTTCCCCTTATTTAATCTACGCCTTTTAGTACCTTCAAGAACCGAACCTGGCTCGTTTTGGGTCAAATTTGGTGAATTTTGTTTTGGTTTAGGAGAGAGATTAGTTGGCATGATTGAGATGGAAAGATTACTTATAATAGAACCATAGGAGATATAAAATCTAAAACTCTAGCTTAATATTTAAGAAAGATATTTATCTTTAATATCTCAAAATATTATTTGCTTTATCTTTTAGAAATATATTTATCTTTAATATATCAAAATATTGTTGTAAAGATATATTAGAATCCTAGGTTAAGGTAAACAAGGAAACAAGCCTATGGAGGCCAAAATCCCTATTGTCACGAAACCCTAGGACCACGCAGCCCTAGGAGGCACAATCCTTGGATGTCACGAATTCCTAGGTGGCTCAAACCCTAGGCGGGCTTATTAGGTTAACAACAAATTGAGTTAGAATATATTAGAAACCCTAGGTAGCATAACAACCCATAAGTTGTATTACTAACCAATAGAATCTCATAAATACATCCTCTATTAAAACTTTTGATAAATATAAAAATATTCTTTCTCTTTTTGAAAATATTTAAAATATTTATTTCCAAAATCATGTATCAACTTTTATCATCAAAAGTTATAGGTCAAAGCTATAACTTTGAACTTTAGTATGTAAAGTTATAAGTGAGTCATAACTTTACAAACATAAAATCACTCAAATGGAATAGTTACCGAATGACGACCTATACTATCTAATCTTCACAAAGATCTTCAGTATACGGATCATCTCTTCATCTTGATCACAAAGACCCTCCATCTTGATTCTTGTGTTATTTGAAGTAGATATTTGGAGTGTAAACTACTAAGGTTCACAAGTTTAAGTAAACTTGATTAGTTTGACTCAAACTGAGAACAATATCAAGTAACAAAGGGATGTTGTTGTGGAGATGGTGAGTTGTTTAAATGAAAGACTCAAGGGATATGACTTAGAGACAATCCTCTACAGCAAGGCACAAGAGAAAAGGACTCAAAGACTGGTTTTTAGAGGCAATTTTCAAGTGTTACAGCAAAGCACAAACACCCTAGACTAACCTCAACAGCAAGTAAGTTAACCACAGCAAAGCACAGATATAACTTGACTTACAATACAAGGCACTGATCAAACACCTTGGCGATGTATCAGGCTTGTTTCAAACTACAGCTCTTAGCACAAGTTTAATAACATTGAGTTATTTCTCAAAGTTTAATTCATTCATTCATCAAAGTCTAACTGAAACAACATACAAAGACCTCTTTATATAGAGAGGCTGATATCTTGTGAGCCATTGGATGTATGGAACATCCAAGGGCCAGCTTAGGATCTAAACTACTTCTACTGACATTAATTAAGAGTCTCACAATAGGACGAGCTCAACAACTATAAAGAACAGACACAAAACACAAAAGAAAACAGACTGAACAAAAGTAAATAAAGCAGTTTTTGGAGATTTCCTGAAATGGAAATCTGTTGTTCTTGTTGTCTTGTGGGTTGCTCTGGGTGTTTTGTTGCTCCTTGGAACTCTCCACTCTTATGAGGACATAGATAAACCTGCCTTAGATGAAGACAAATTGACTTAAGCAAAAAGAAAACATCATCTGAGCATGTACTACCTCTGCTATGCTGTTTACTGGACTCTAGCTTTGAGGTGTCTGTTTCATGGGTTTTTACTAGACTCTAAAATGGTTTGTCCTGGGCAAACTTGTAGCTTAGAGGGTTGTCTTGATGGTAGGCCATAGTGGGGGTGGTTGGGATGCCCTGGTGTATCTCCTAGATGCAGGGTTTGTTAACTGGTCTGTCTGGGCCTGAATGGCTCTGTTTCTGTTTTGTGTGGGTAATGTGGGTTGTGTTGGGGTTGGGCATGGGTTGTTGATCCCTGGATTGTCTTCTTCATTGGGGTGGCTTGGCTTGGCTTGCTTCTGGTTTGTCATAGCTTGTTGTTTAGACCTTGTAACTCGAGCTTCCATCTGAGGGGTCAAGCTTGTCTTGTATGTGGTTTGATCATCAAGACCCTTTGGGTGAGCTCCTGCTGCAGCCTCCCCAGGTTGAAAAGGGCTTGACCTCAAGCCTGTGTCTTCCTCCCCCTCAGAGTCTTCATAGAAGGGACTAAGATCTCCCACATTGAATGTTCCATGGACTGCATACTCTCCTGGTAGATCAATTTTGTAGGCATTAGGACCTATCTTCTCTATGACTTGAAAAGGACCATCTGCTCTGGGCTCTAGCTTGTTCTTTCTCTTGGATGGGAACCTTTCTTTCCTTTGGTTGATCCATACTAGGTCTCCTGGTGCAAAGTCTTTCTTGGTCTTAGGAACCTTTGCATTCTTCTTGTATAGATCATTAGCTTTCTCAATTTGTTTTCTGACTGATTCATGGAGTTTTAGCATTTGTTCCACCCTCTTCTTGGCATCATAGTGGACCTCTGACCTGCACACATTAGACAAACTCAAAGGCATTAAGGGGTTAGTACCATAGACCACTTCAAAGGGGGAGTGGCCTGTGGCTGCTGATGGAGCTCTATTGAAAGAGAACTCTGCTTGAGCCAACTTCAAGTCCCAATCCTTGAGTGATTTGCTGACTATACACCTCAAGATTCTTCCCAAGGTCTTGTTAGTCACCTCAGTTTGGCCATCAGTTTGAGGGTGATGGGAGGTACTAAACAATAACCTAGTGTTAAGCAGTTTCCACAATGTCCTCCAGAAATGGCTCATAAACTTTGTGTCTCTGTCAGACACAATGGTCCTTGGAACTCCATGTAACCTCACCACCTCATCAAGGTATAGCTCTGCTACACTCACAGCATCCTCAGTCTTCTTGCATGCAATGAAATGTGCCATCTTACTGAACCTATCCACAACCACCATGATAGAATCCTTCCCTCTTGCTGTCCTAGGCAATGCCATTATGAAATCCATACTTACATCCTCCCAAGGCCTACATGGGACTGGTAGGGGAGTGTAAGGTCCTGCTTGGAAAGAACTCTTGGCCTTTTGACAAACTCCACACCTTCTGAGCACTATTTGAACTTCTCCCATCATCTTAGGCCAGTGGAATTGATCTTGTAGTATGTCCACAGTTTTCTGAACCCCAAAGTGTCCTCCAAGGCCACTTCCATGTACCTCCTTGATCAACATATTCCTATAAGATCCTCTGGGAACACACAACTTGTTTCCTTTAAACAAGAATCCATTTTGCAAAGTGTAGGGTGAATCAATGGTTCTTGTTCCCTCTTTCTGTGCTAACCAATCCTCTGCAAAGTCTGGATCTTCTTGATACATATCCTTCATGAACTCAAAGCCAAGAACCCTTTGCTCCATAGTTGATAGCAGAGTGTACCTCCTAGACAATGCATCAGCCACCACATTTTGTTTGCCCTCTTTGTACTTGCTAGAAAAGGTGAATGATTGAATGAACTCTACCCACTTAGCATGTCTATGACTGAGCTTATGTTGACCTCCTATGTACTTCAATGCCTCATGATCAGAGTGTAGGACAAAAGGCTTGGGCTTTAGGTAATGACTCCAATGCCTTAGAGCTCTGACAAGAGCATAGAACTCTTTATCATATGTAGAATAGTTCAGCTTGGCACCACTTAGCTTTTCACTAAAGTAGGCTACAGGTTTCTTCTCTTGGATGAGGAAAGCTCCAATCCCTACTCCACTTGCATCACACTCAACCTCAAATAGGCAATCAAAGTTTGGCAATCTGAGGATAGGTGCACTACACAAGAGCTTCTTCATGTGTTTGAAAGCCTGTAAGGCATTCTCAGTCCAAGTGAAATCTCCCTTCTTCATGCACTCAGTGAGAGGTGCTGCAATGGTGCTAAAATCCTTCATGAATCTTCTGTAGAAGGATGCTAAGCCATGGAATCCCCTTACTTCTGTAATACTCCTAGGGATAGGCCAAGACTGGACTGCAATGATCTTGTCTTGATCAACTGAAATGCCTCTACCAGATACTACATATCCTAGAAACTTGACTTCCTCAGTCATGAAGGTGCACTTCTCAAGCTTCCCAAAGAGCTTGCTCTCCTTAAGTATTTCAAAAACAGCCTCAAGATGCCTCAAATGATCATCCTTGCTCTTGCTGTAGATGAGGATATCATCAAAGTATACCACCACAAATCTTCCTAGGCAAGGCCTAAGCACTTATGTCATCAATCTCATGAAGGTACTTGGGGCATTTGACAGGCCAAAGGGCATGACAAGCCACTCATAAAGGCCATGCTTTGTTTTGAAGGCTGTCTTCCACTCATCTCCTTCTCTGATCCTCAATTGATAGTAACCTTGCCTCAAGTCAATCTTAGAAAAGAACCTTGAGCCACTCAGCTCATCCAACATGTCATCAAGCCTAGGTATAGGGAACCTATACTTGACTGTAATGTTGTTGATAGCCCTGCTATCTATGCACATCCTCCAAGTCCCATCCTTCTTAGGAACCAACAATGCAGGCACAGCACAAGGACTTAATGACTCCCTTACAAACCCTTTACTCATCAACTCTCCAACTTGCTTCTTTTGCTCTTGTGTAGCCTTAGGATCACACCTATAGGCTGGTCTATTAGGTAGTACAGATCCTGGCACAAGGTCTATCTGGTGTTCAATCCCTCTCAAAGGGGGTAAGCCATCAGGAAGTTCATCTGGAAACACTTCCTTGAACTGATCAATGAGGGACTTAACTTCTGTAGGGATTACCTTAGACTCCCCTTCCTGGACTTCTTTTGATAGTAGCATCAATATAGGCTGCTTTTCACTACACTCCTTGACCATTGCTGACTCATATAGAAATACAACCCCACTAAAATCCTCAGCCATACTTGGACTTCCATAGCTCTTCTGGTGTGGTGGCAAGGGGGCTAATGTCACCTTCCTGCTCCCATGCTTGAAAGAATAGGTATTGCTTCTTCCTTGGTGTATGGAGCTTTTATCAAAATCCCATGGCCTTCCTAATAGCAAGTGACAGGCATCCATTGGAACCACATCACACAATACTTCATCCTTGTACACACTGCCAATGGAGAAAGGGACCATGCATTGCTTATCCACCTTAACCTCTGCTCCCTTACTCAGCCATCTCAACTTATAGTGGTGAGGGTGATCTTGAGTGCTCAACTTCAGCTTATCAACCATAGTAACAGAAGCCACATTGGTACAACTACCTCCATCTATAATAAGATTACAAACCCTCCCTCGTATGGTACATCTGCTCCTGAAAATGAGGGACCTTTGATCCTCCTCCAAAGGTATCTGTTGTGAATGCATTACTCTCCATAGGACTAAGCTGTGGCCTGTGTCAGGGAGTGCCACTATTGCCTCATGACTAGACTCTTCTTCCTCACTCACCACTTCTTCAACCTCAGGCTCATCCCTTTCATACTCAACTAGACCCTCTTTCTCCCAAGCCTCAACTTCCATTATGGTTAAGGTCTTCTTAGAAGGGCAATCCTTCCTGAAATGTCCATAGCCTTGACATTGGAAGCACCTAATTCTGTTCTCAGTCAATGAAGTACTTGGCTTTTGACCCATGATGCCCTTACCCTTGTCTAAGGTAGGTGGGGGGCTGTCTTAGGGGTATCCATTGATCTAAACCCACTATAAGGTCTGGTTTGAAAAGGCCTAACAGGTTTTGGTGTAGCAGGCTTAGTCTTCCCTATCTTCTCAATTCTCAGAGATAGGTTGACAACATCATCAAATGACCACAGAGGTTGCATCCTAACCTTGTTAGAAATGTTCTTATCTAGACCCTCTAAGTACCTAGCAATCCTTTGCTCAGGTTTCTCATTTATATCACATTGTAAGGTGAGTTGTTCAAACTCCCTCAGATAAGATTCAACAGGTTTGTCTCCTTGTTTCAACTTAGACAACTTGATAAACAGATCCTGGGTGTATTCCTTAGCAACAAATTTGTCTAACAGTTTCTTTTTCAGTTTAGTCCAAGACTTGATGGGTTCTTTACCTTCCCTATCCCTTAACCCTTTCATAGTTTCATACCAAAGGGAAGCATACCCTTTCAGTTTAAGGATGGCTACTTTAAAAGACTTGGAATCATTGTATCCCTTGTACTCAAAGATCCTTTCTACTTCTCTTAGCCATTCTAACAAGTCATCAGGATTAAGACTACCAGAGAACTCAGGGATATCTACCTTAAGATGCTTGTCTGTGTTCCTGTGGATGGAAGCTCTGCTTCTTGTTGAGTCATCTGAGTCTGGATACTCCTCATCATCAGGTGGCCTTCCTCTGCCTCCTCCTTGGCCTCTTCCACGTCCTCTACCTCTTCCTCCAGCAAGCAAATGGTTGCCTATAACCTGGTCCAAGGTTCTGGTTAGGGTGGTTACAATCCCATCCAGATCCTCCATCCTTGCTTCTACTCCTGCTAGTCTTTCTTCACTCATTGGGCTATTTTTGTGTTTTTAAATGTAGTTAGGGAAAATGAACTCACTAAGACTCTCAACCAAAGCTCTGATAACCAATTTGGAGTGTAAACTACTAAGGTTCACAAGTTTAAGTAAACTTGATTAGTTTGACTCAAACTGAGAACAATATCAAGTAACAAAGGGATGTTGTTGTGGAGATGGTGAGTTGTTTAAATGAAAGACTCAAGGGATATGACTTAGAGACAATCCTCTACAGCAAGGCACAAGAGAAAAGGACTCAAAGACTGGTTTTTAGAGGCAATTTTCAAGTGTTACAGCAAAGCACAAACACCCTAGACTAACCTCAACAGCAAGTAAGTTAACCACAGCAAAGCACAGATATAACTTGACTTACAATACAAGGCACTGATCAAACACCTTGGGGATGTATCAGGCTTGTTTCAAACTACAGCTCTTAGCACAAGTTTGATAACATTGAGTGATTTCTCAAAGTTTAATTCATTCATTCATCAAAGTCTAACTGAAACAACATACAAAGACCTCTTTATATAGAGAGGCTGATATCTTGTGAGCCATTGGATGTATGGATCATCCAAGGGCCAGCTTAGGATCTAAACTACTTCTAATGACATTAATTAAGAGTCTCACAATAGGACGAGCTCAACAACTATAAAGAACAGACACAAAACACAAAAGAAAACAGACTGAAAAAAAGCAAATAAAGCAGTTTTTGGAGTTTTCCTGAAATGGAAATCTGTTGTTCTTGTTGTCTTGTGGGTTGCTCTGGGTGTTTTGTTGCTCCTTGGAACTCTCCACTCTTATGAGGACATAGATAAACCTGCCTTAGATGAAGACAAGTTGACTTAAGCAAAAAGAAAACATCATCTGAGCATTTACTACCTCTGCTATGCTGTTTACTGGACTCTAGCTTTGAGGTGTCTGTTTCATGGGTTTTTACTAGACTCCAAAATGGTTTGTCCTGGGCAAACTTGTAGCTTAGAGGGTTGTCTTGATGGTAGGCCATAGTGGGGGTGGTTGGGATGCCCTGGTGTATCTCCTAGATGCAGGGTTTGTTAACTGGTCTGTCTGGGCCTGAATGGCTCTGTTTCTGTTTTGTGTGGGTAATGTGGGTTGTGTTGGGGTTGGGCATGGGTTGTTGATCCCTGGATTGTCTTCTTCATTGGGGTGGCTTGGCTTGGCTTGCTCTTGGTTTGTCATAGCTTGTTGTTTAGACCTTGTAACTCGAGCTTCCATCTGAGGGGTCAAGCTTGTCTTGTATGTGGTTTGATCATCAAGACCCTTTGGGTGAGCTCCTGCTGCAATATTGCTTGAATTGTTTCTTTAAATTTATAACCAAGGTAGCTATATCTTTGCATGTAAACTTCCAAAGTTTTTCCTGAAGTTCTTATAACTTTGTCTCACAGAATTTGTTAAAGTTATACATGAAATTCTTATAACTTTGATCTTTCTTCTCGTAATTGTTGTTAGCTATAATAAGACTAAAGCACACAATTACACGCATATGATATATCAAGTAAAGCACATTATCAAGTAAACACATGTCATTATCAAAACTATAAAATAGGTCCAACATTCTTACACTCATCCTCATACTTCGGATACCAATTGCACAATGTCTACACATAAAAACAACAAAACTTATAAAATAATCTTATCATATATATAACTAACAAAGTAAAAGTTAATATAAATACCCGAAAATTATCAAATCACGCATCCCTTTTGTTGGAGTAGGTGTCCTCCACAATAGTGCGCCACATATTGAATCTTATTAAGGAATATAATTGGGATATTTATTGACTATATATATGATTAGTCCTGTGAATTAACGTTTAATCAATAAACGGTTGGCTGACTAGAAGTTTTTGACGTTATTTGTTGTTGACGGCGGTTATCAACTGATCCCTTTCGGTCACAACCTAAAGGATGAAATCCAAATAGTTAACTAATTATTTGTATACGATACAGTTAATTAGTACAATTACATATATTGATATGTACGAGAGTTAATTGTTAGAAATTGAGTTAAGAACCCAAATTCGATTAAACTTATTTTTCAATTATGCGATAATTGACTAATAAATTTATATCTTATTTTAATTCGATTAAATAAGATTTAACTTAGTAATTAATCGTTAAATTACTAAATTAGTTGAGGTTTTGATATAGAGGTAATTAGTTAATTATATTTACAAGGAGTTGTAAAATAAATTAACCAAGCATTGTGGGACCCATTATATATGTATATAATGATAAAATATTATTTAAAATATTAAGTACATATTATTTATTTAATTGAGTCATATAATTGTTATATGATCAAATTAACACTTAATTATATAAGATAATTAACCATATGATCAATAAGTATTTGTGAGACAAATATAAAAAAATCAAAATGGACCAAACTAGGCCATTGTGGCCGGTTAGATTGTAGTTAGAAAGGTGATGATTGTTGTTCTTGTTTACACTCTTTAGTTATTAATTGAAAGTGACTTAACAAGTAAAATATAATCATCACTTATACTACAACACTTCACCCTAATGCATGTGACTAAAATAAGCAAAATGAGAGCCTTGCAGAGCTCACCATGACCGGCCATATTGCCTATAAAAGGGCAATATGGTTGATCATTTTATTCATTCAATTCATGGTTGTTTTATTTACTTCTCTCAAAACTCATCTTCTCTCTAAAAACTCTCAAATACTAATATTTACTAAGTATTACTAGTGTAGTAATATAGCCATAATATTAGTAGTATAATATCTATCTTTTTATCTAGTTAATAATTAGGGTAGATTATTTGGGTTCATCTTGGTGCAACTTGAAGGAGGTCTTCTAGTTTGAAGATTTCTTGTTCATCCATATTATTAGCTCAAGAACAATAAGAAGGTGTTCTTGTTGTGCCCATATTATTTCCATATCAATGTGAGGAAATTTCTTCTTTTATATAAATGTCTTTATATTTGCATGCATGTTACCTAGATCATTAAATACTAAATTAACAAGTAATTTAGCAACTAATTAGAGGAGTCTAATTAATGTCTATGGACTTTCAACCGGCGGCCGGTCGGCCGGCTGGGACCTAAAGCACTCGAAATTCATCAAACTTCACTAAGACTCATCCATATTCATCACTACTTATCAACTATCATTAACTAACATTAACAATTATCAATGAACGATAATCATCATCAACAAACACAATTTCTATGATTACTAATCCTATTCTAAATACGATTACTAACATAGAAAACACATTAAAACACGTAATGATATCGAGTAACCCTTCACCGTTACCTTTTTGCGTCTTCAATCCTCGTCTAGGTCCTCTTCTATCAAGTAGTAGTCTTTGTCGAGGTCTTGGAGGTCATCACCTACAATTAGACAACAAAAGATGAATGTAATATACCTTTGAGAAATACGGATAAATTGAAACGTGAGAAAGACGGTAATTTTATTACCAATTAAGATAGAGGACGATGAGAGGGAAAGATTAAGATGAAGTTTAGTGAATTTGAGCGAGTAATGAAGGTCTAGTAATGATCTTTAGCTTGATCAAGAATAGAGTTAAGTTTTTGGGTGGTTACTTGGTGAGGAAGAAGAGTTAATTGAATGAGGGAGTTTAGAGTTTAAGGGGAGTATGAGGGATTAAGTGGAAAAACATGGGAAAAAGCGCATAAACGTCTTAAGACGTAACTTACTCGGAATCTCGCGTAAAGTCTGAAAACAAACTCGGAAATTCTAAACTAGACACGGGAAATTTAATTCTAGACTAAAACTAAATTTCGCTGAAAAGTATCCGTATAATATTTTTACTATAAAAATAGGTTACATTTGCGGGTGTTACAATCACCCCACCTTTTAAAAAGTTTCGCCATCGAAATTTGAGCGAAAGAAAGATACCTTTATCAAATAGGCTTGGATATTTAATACGTATAGAAGCTTCCGTTTCCCACGTCTCTTCTTCAACATTAGCACATCTCCACAAGATTTTCAGTAAAGGCACCACTTTACTTCTCAACTTCTTATCCTTGCGATCTAGGATGCGGATCGACTTCTCTTCAAAGGACAAGTTCGGTTCAAGCTCGGGCATTTCCGCTTGAAAGACATGGCTTGGATCACTAATGTACTTCCACTATTGAGAAACATGGAATACATCATGAACTTTATTCAAATTCGGGGGCAAGTCCAACTTGTAAGCTACGACACCAATCCTTTTCACAATATCAAAGGGTCCAATGTATTTCGGGCTCAATTTACCCTTTACACCAAACCTTTTAACACCCTTCATCGGAGATACCTTCAAGAATACTTTATCTCCAACTTCAAGTTCTAACGGTCTTCTTCGGATATCGGCATAACATTTTTGTCGGTCTTGAGCGGCTTTCATTCTATCACGAATGACCTTCACATGATAATTGGTTTCAACAAGAACATCAGGACCTAATTCACAAACATCACTCAATTGATCCCAACAAATAGGACTTCGGCATTTTCTTCCATAGAGAGATTCATAAGGAGCCATATTGATCGAGGCATGATAACTATTGTTGATCGGGCCTGTCGCAAGCCCGATACAAAGATAATTTATCCAGACTAGGCTAATAACAAATTAATGTAATTAGGGAAGTAGGGGTCGATCCTCAGGGAGATGGTATTTCCTATGGATTGTGAATCGTCTCACAATTGAGTTTTATCTAACGAATTTCTGGGTTTTGAGGTTTTGAATTCTAAACTAATAAAGAACATAAATAAAAATAAAATGAAAGCAAACTAAAATGAAAACAATGAAGCAAATGATGAATTAACAATAATGAAAAGCATCTAGGGAAGTAGGTTCACACATGTAGATTGACATATTGATGAAATTGGATTTTGGATATGCAATTAATTCATTGTAAGTTCGTAATAATGATGTGTTCTGTGACAACCCTCGCGAATGCGGAAATATAAAACATACAAGCATGTGAACACTACAAGAATATAGTGTATTAGCGACGGAAATTTTGCGACGGAAATGTAATCCGTAGCAAAAACATACTTGCGACGGATTTTGCGACGGGAATTACTATTTGCGACGGATATGCGACGGATATTCCGTCGCAATACATTTTCACATATGGCGCCCAACTTTTCACATGGCGGGAACGTTTGCGACGGAATTGCGACGGAATTTCCGTCGCTTAATAAGATACTGCGATGGACTTGCGACGGATTTTCCGTCGCAGAGATGAATAATTGACTGTCAAATTGACCAAAGGTAGAAGACACGTGTTTTTTCTGCGACGGAATATCCGTCGCAATACGTTAATTTGCGACGGACTAGCGACGGAAAATCCGTCGCAAAGGTGAATAGATGACTGACACGTGTTTTTTCCTGCGACGGATTTGCGACGGAAATTCCGTCGCAGGGTCTTTCAAATGATTAACCACGCGTCTCTTCCCCTTTACCGAAATCATTTTCATTAAACCTAAATCCCCTTGACGACGGCGACGACGACAACGACAACGACGACAACAACAACGACGACGGCCACCACAAAGACCACCACGACGACCCACTAAGTTATTCCCTCCTCTCTCTCAGGTCTCTCTCTCTTTATTCTCTTATTTATGTTTTCATTTGTTTTGTTCCCTCCGGCCACCCACCGGACCACCGGCCGGACCACCCCCCTCCTTTTCCCTTTCCCTTGGTCACCCTTTCCCCTTCCCCTTTCCCCTGCCCCTGGCCGGACCCCGCTGCCACCACCGGACCACCCCCTCCTTTTCCCCTTCCCTTTCCCTTTCCCTTTCCCCTTTCCCCTGCCCCTGGCCGGACCACCCTCTGCCACCCACCGGACCACCCCTCATTCTTTCCCCTAATTGATGAGTATTCAAGTTGTGAATATGTTAGTAAGTTACTACCTTTTCCCAAATTTTGATTGAAGACGGATCGACCCGTCTTAAGTTTAAGACGTATTAAATCTTCCTCATAAAGGGCAAATAAAGTGTAAGTGGGTTATCTCCTCACTTATCTCCTCACTTAAGTTTAAGACGGATTAAATCTCCCTGCCGCCGCCCCCACCCCACTGCCACCCTCCCTCCTTTGAATTGTTTTAATTATTAATATAGATAATTATTATTACTCCCTCCGTCCCGGTCATTTGTCGTGCTTTACTTTTGTTACAATTATTAAGGAAATGTTGTTCATATATGATAGACTTAGTACACGTTCAAGAATTACGCATTAGGTGTAATTCTTGAATAGTCCCCGTTTTGGGACTGTCTTTGAATCTTTAATGCCATTTAGGTGGTAAATACTAATCATTTTTTTAATTTTTATTTGACGATTAAGTTTGGTTGACAGTTCCTTTAATGTTCTCTGAATACATATGGAGAGTGACAAGTCATTCAACATTGTGTATTTGGAGAACTGTAGGGAATTGCTGCCGAATTGTCGTCTCATAACAATTAATTAAATGATTAGTATTTACTAATGGTATGAAAGATTCAAAGATGGGTTTAGGTTGGAGAGATAAGGACCCCATGAACTCGAATATTCCTTTTTTTTTGCAGGTGGAAGATGTTGTTGTTGTTGTTGTTGTTGTTGTTGTTGTTGTTGTTGTTGTTGTTGTTGTTGTTGTTGTTGTTGTTGTTGGAGGTTGGAGGTTGGAGGTTGGAGGTTGTTTGTTGTTTGTTGTTTGTTGTTTGTTGTTTGTTGTTTGTTGTTTGTTGTTTGTGTAATATGATGTGTATTAGTAGTTATTGTTGTTATTGTTGCTATTAGTAAAATTTTAGTTCTTGTTATTATTGTTTTGAATATTTATTTAAGTCGATAATAATAATTATAAACGTGTATGTAGATTTGAAATGAAAAGAGTACAACGGGCATGAATGTATGAAAGATTGGATTGTAATAAAAAATTAAGGCAGGAGTTTGTAATGGGCGTTAATGAATTCATTAATTATGTTAAGAATCAAGAAGATTACGGTAGATGCAAGGAAATTAGGTGCCCATGTGTAAAGTGTAGAAATCGCAAATTTTTAGCCGAACAAGAAGTAAGAAAACACCTAGGGCTTTGGGGCTTTTGCGATGACTATTATGATTGGGTGTGCCATGGTGAAAATTTTCCCGTTGAGGAGAGGTATGACAATCCCTATAGGGATATGGTGGAGGATGCGTTGCGCGACAACATTAATGAAATTATAATGGAAAATGTTGACGCCGAAGTGGTTGATGAATCTCCAAATCCTAATGTACTAGCCTTTTTCAAAATGTTGGAACATGCCAATAAACCGGTGGATGAGGGGAGTCGTATCTCTCTGTTGCAGTCAGCTTCCCGGTTGGTAACTTTGAAATGTGAATACAATTTACCCCACAAATGTGTAGATGGTATCGCGTCATTTATAGGGGACATTATTCCTGAAAATCATGTTATGACGCGTAACTTCGATGAAACCAAAAATATTCTTAAAGCTCTTCAACTGCCTTATGAAAAGATAGATGCGTGTGAAATAGGATGTATGTTGTTTTGGGATGATGATAGTCTTCTCGATAAGTATAGAAAATGTGGTAGAGATCGATATAAAAAAAAAAAAGAATGCAAATGGCAAAAGGGTTGGGAAAAATATTTTACTTATTTCCCAATAGGACCGCGTTTGCAACGACTTTATGCCACAAAACTAATTGCGGCAGAGATGCGGTGGCATCATGAAAATCCACGTGTCAGCGGGATAATGTCTCATCCAAGTGACGGCGAGGCTTGGAAACATTTTGATCGCAGTCATCCTTCTTTTGCAAGTGAGCCTCGAAATGTTCGACTTGGTCTTTGTACTGATGGTTTCGCACCTTTCGGTCAATACGGAAAGTCGTACTCCTGCTGGCCGGTAATGCTCACTCCATACAATTTACCACCCTGGCTATGTATGAAAAGACAGTTTATGTTTCTATCATTACTTAGCTTATACCCGGTCCGAACAGTCCCAAAAAACATCTTGACGTTTATTTACAACCGTTAATTCGCGAGTTAAAGCAGTTGTGGGAGACAGGGTTGTACACATACGACGTCTCTAGAAAGCAGAACTTTGATCTTAGAGCCGTACTATTATGGACTATCAATGACTTTCCTGCTTACGGCATGTTATCGGGTTGGTCAACTGCTGGTGAACATGCGTGTCCATATTGTATGGAGAAGGAGACTAAGGCGTTTTGGCTTTATAAAAGTAAAAAATGGAGTTGGTTTGATTGTCATAGACAGTTTTTACAACCTGATCATGTTTTCCGCAAAGATAAAGTTAATTTTCGAAAAGGACGAGTTGAGAAAGATTTTGCTGCTACGAGATTAACGGGTGAAGAAGTGTGGGATTGTGTGAAGCATTTTCCCAAAGTTGTGGATGCAAGTAAAGCTGAATTGGACTCGTTCAAAGTTTCTCGAGTTGGGTGGTGGAAACAAAGCATTTTTTGGGAACTTCCTTATTGGAGAACACTATTAATTCGTCATAACCTTGATGTAATGCATATCGAGAAAAACGTTTTCGAGCAACTGATTCACACGGTGATGACTGTGAAAAACAAGACAAAGTTTACCCCACAAGCACAAGAGGACATGTTGACCGTTTGTTCTAAACAGCGAAAAATGGATTCATTCATTTTGAGTAAAGAACAAAAGAAGGTGTTGTGTGATTGGATATCCAATTTGAGATTTCCGGACGGTTATGCTTCAGATCTGAGTAGATGTGTTGATAAACACGAGTTGAAACTACATGGATTGAAAAGTCATGATTGTCACGTGTTTATGGAGCGTTTACTTCCAGTGGCTTTAAGGCACCTTCTTCCGAAGAATGAGTGGAATGCTATAACTGAGCTTAGCCAATTTTTCAGAGATTTGTGTACTTCATCGATACAAGTTGAAAAAATAACTACTCTCGAGAACAACATTGCCGAAATCATTTGCAAGTTAGAGAAGATATTTCCACCATCTTTTTTTAACTCAATGGAGCATTTACCAATTCATTTGCCGTATGAACTGAAAATGGGTGGTCCAGTGCAATATAGGTGGATGTATCCTTTTGAGAGGTAATTAATTCCACAATTATCCAATTTTAACTTTAATTATTTCAGTCTATCTTATCCAAGTTTTTTATAGGTTCTTAAATCATTTGAAAAAAAAAGATTGGAAATAAAGCGCGTGTTGAAGGTTCTATATGCAACGCGTATTTGCTTGAAGAAATTGCCAATTTCTGTTCCTTTTATTTTGAAGAGAACGTGGACACAAAAGCCAAGGATCTCGACGTACGCTCGAAAGAGCCTACGTATTCTACCTTACCCGAGATTTTTCAAGATCACGGGGGAATTTGTTCTGGAAAGTGTCGTGAAAGATTTTTAGAAGACAACGAATATGAGCGTGCACACTTATATGTTTTATCTAACTGTGATTTAGAAGAATTGAAGCATAACGAAGTGTAAGTAAAAAAATCGTCCTTTGAAACTTTAATTATTAATAATTAATTATAACAACATGCATGTAAAAACTATTACTTAATTCGACATTTTTTATAATGAATATAGGATGTTTGAAAATTATATCAAAACAGAATATCCCCAATTTCTCACAGCCGAGGATATTTGGAACAAATTTGACACAAGATTTCCCCAATGGTTTAGAGGACAAGTAAGTACATACTACATACTAACACCAGATTACTCTTTTATTTCAATTTTTTTTTAATACCTGAAGGTATTATAATATGTTAATAATTTAACAATGATAGGTAAACAACTTAAAAGATCCAGTTCTCATAGCCTTAGCACAAGGTCCTTCGAAAAGGGTGCGAACATGGAAACGTTATTTCATTAACGGATACAAATTTCGCACTTTCAAAGATGGGTTAGATTTGGAAAAATCTACACTTAATAATGGAGTATGTGTAAGTTCGACTGAGGGAGCTGACTACTATGGAACACTCAACGAAGTTGTTGAATTGTCGTACACAGGCGAAAAAAGCACATATAATGTTATTTTATTCAAATGTGATTGGATAGATAATTCTGAAAAAGGAATGCAAATACATAAGGATTATAAACTTGTGGATGTTAATCGAAGCAGAAAATTTCCGAAATATGATCCATTTGTGTTGGCTTATCAAGTTGAACAAGTTTATTATACTTCATATCCAAATATCAAAAGAGATAAAGATAAGTGGTCAGCAGTATTCAAAACTAAAGCCAGATCGCATGTTGATGCACCTATTGTCGAATCTGCGTTTCAAGAAGATGTTATTAGTAGTGAGACACTACTATCAATAATTGAAGTGGCAGATGATAATGAAATTATAGAGGAGGAGGAAGAAGAAGCTCAAGTAGAGGACAATAATGAGGAGAAGGTAGAAGAGGAGGAGAAGGAGGATGAGCAGAAGCGGAAGGAAGACGGAGCAGAAGATAAAGAGGAAGATAAAGAGGAAGATAAAGAGGAAGAAGAAGATTTTATAGACTCCCTTTTTAAATACAACATTTCCGAAAACCAATATTTAAGTAGTGATGATGAATAAGATTATTTCTAATTCTTATATTAGTTGAAACTACTTTTTCTATATGTGTGGTCGTTTGTAAAACAATTTATAGTTTTTATTATTTATTAATACCAATATATAGTTTCTTGTCATTTAATTGTACATACATGTTTGTTAATTCATGACAACTTTGAATAGTTTAGTTTTTCTCTATATGGCGGGAGGACGAAGAAGAGGTAGTACTAGTAATGTAGGAAACAGAGGGCAGGAGGATGAGAATGAACGAGTGAATGACAGGAACGCGCCACCGCCACCGGTGGAGACTACTACTCGCAGAGTCCGCCTCGATCCGGATGAGGAAACAGGTGTATGGTAAGGCTAGTTCACTTTTACTTTAATTGTTTAATCATAATTATGATTATTCAAAAATCATAATATTTATATATAATGTATGTATTTAACTATGATTATTAATTTCAGGTTCAGTGACGCAGATGTGGTTAAACTGATCTCGGAGACCATAATCTGCGGGTACAAGGAGCATGCGCCATGTTGGAAAGAGGCGTCAAATAATTTGCGGTCGTCTTGGTGGAACTGGTTTGAGGTATAATTATTTAAAATATTATAATTATATCTATTTAAATTTGTTTTTCTCAATTTATCTTTGTTATTGATTTTTTATTTTTTTATTTATTCACTTAATATTTTCCTAACTTTATGCTTTTAATCATGACAGCAAAAGGTTTCTTTCGATCCTCGCCATACAGATATGGTAAGGAAATCTTGGGAAGACGCCATGAAGACCCGTTTACGTCATATGATCTACCGAGCCTCGCAGAAAGACGAGGAGCACAGGCCGAGTTGGATTCCTTTGGACTTGTTTAGAAAGCTTAAGAAGAGGCCTGTCGAAGATCCTGGTTTCGTTGTGAGATCTCAATCAGGCGCGGCTAATCGTAGATCGGGATGTGAAGAGAAGGGAAAGGCGTTGCCTACTCACATTATGGGTAGAAAAAACACCTTGAGAATCATGGACGAAATGGTAAATCTAAATCTTCTTTCATTTTTTATTTATTTATCTAATTATAATTTAATACTTATATATATGTTATACTAACAAGTATTTAAATTGTAGGTCGATAAATCTTCAACTGGTATCCCAAATGCGGTGCAAGTCTTAGAGAAGACAAAGAAGCACCCGTTCCGTGGATGGTTATCAAAAAAACCAGCTCAACTCTATGTAAGTTATGCATTTTTTTGTTAAGTGATTTATGTTTAATTTGTCATTTATATATTTAATTACATTAACTACTTAATTTAAATGACAATTACTAATTCTGAACTTGTTTGTGATGCAGAATAAGATCATATCAAAGAAGTCTGAGCTTCAAACTCAAGGAGTCGAAAACATCGACGATAATGAGATCTATTATGAGGAGACTGGATTTGACGAGAAAGGAAGATGCTACGGATTGGGACCAGCGGCGAAGTTTTTGTTTGACCATCATAGGCACCCTGTTGCTACCTCAAACCCGACTCAGGGCAACCAAGGTTTGGCTACTAAGCTGTCAAAGGAGAATGCTGCACTTAGACAAGAGCGCGACGAGCAGGCTCAAAGGATTGCAGCTATAGAAGAGTACTTGAGTCAGGTTGCAAGAAATTCTACTCAAAACTGCAGAACTGGAGGTCCTAACCAGGGTCGAGACGACTTTGATGATGATAGGGGCGATAATGCTAGGTCCAACCCATTCACCCCTTTCCCTCCTTTCCCTCCAATCACTCCACTGACTTGAGTGATTAGTTAACTATTTGGTACTTTGAACCTTTTATTTGTAAGACTTTAATTACTTTTATGATATAAAATCAAAACTTTGTTCGGTTTTGTGTTACATTAGTAACTTTGTTGTACGCGTAACTGCTGGAAAACTTCTGTAATTTGCAGGTTTTTTGTCGTTTTAACGCGTATAAGGGGATGCAGGAAACATGCAGATCCTGGAAAATACAGGCAT
Source organism: Heliosperma pusillum (assembly GCA_022085475.1). Lineage (NCBI taxonomy): Eukaryota > Viridiplantae > Streptophyta > Magnoliopsida > Caryophyllales > Caryophyllaceae > Heliosperma > Heliosperma pusillum. The sequence continues at coordinate 21,573 of JAIUZE010067337.1, forward strand.
TATTGCGACGGAAATTCCGTCGCAAACATTGACTGACTTACAGCCAAGTCAAACACAAAGTCAATCTTTGCGACGGAAAGTCAAAATTTTGCAACGGAAATTCCGTCGCAAAAGTTGACTTTATGTTTGACTTGGCTGAACAGGTGGCAGTCAAGTCAAACATTCAGTCAACAGTTGCGACGGAAAGTCAACAATTTGCGACGGAAATTCCGTCGCAACTGTTGACTTTATGTTTGACCCCAATTCAAGTCAGTCAATTTTTGGGACGGCGACTCCGTCGCAAATGCTTGACTTTCCGTCGCAAAACTGTGCGACGGAATAATCCGTCGCAATTACTACTGTTTGCGACGAAAATAAGCGACGGACACTATCCGTCGCAAATCCGTCGCAAATCAGTCTTTAGCGACGGAAATTCCCTATCTAGCGACGGAATAATCCGTCGCAACCCGAACTTTATTTTGTAGTGGAATTAATTTGCGGAAATACGGTATTTTAAAAACTTTTATACATGCAAGGTAGAAAATACGAGGAGTGTCAAAACATTACAAACTAAGTATGGAATACAACAAAGAGACGGAGTCTCTCAAAATGTTAACAAAGTGAAAGGGTTTAGCAAATAAGCTAAAATCGTCTAGAGGTGAAACTTCCAGGGACAACGCCCACTAGCTCACACCCGAACCACAAATAGCATAAGCAAAAAGCCATCCATGCAAGCAACCTGTTCATCCATGAAAAACATGAACGCCACAGTCATTGGGGAGTAACTCCGGGTTCTCCCAGCCATATCACATTAAACGTACATAGAAGGAAATACAAAAGTAGAGCATGCATACATAAGTATATACATGTGAGATACGATAAGGATAGATATGCAATTCAATATATAATGATAAGAGCATAAGGAATACAAATCCGAATCCATCATGTTATACAAAGACTCGGGGAAGACACTCTTAGGAAACCGAATACGCTCACTAGGGCTTGCATCTCACCGTTAACGGTATAAGTTTGATAAGATTGAGACTCGACAAACAAACCATGCCAAGTCATGCGATGATCACAATAAATCCATCATATTATCATCCATTCTAACGTACCAATACATTGACGATGCCAAGTCATGCAATGACCATGAATAAAATTATGTAATCACGCATTCAAAGACAACGACACAAAGACGACATCTCTCACGGTAAATGAAACGCACTAGCACTGTGTACATGGCAAGTATGATTAACATGCATCCACGAGATAAGCATTTCCCTGAACGCATACACGATGACATTTCGTATATGTAGACTAATTTCCTCCTGTTAGCACGACGATATAAATATCCGGTCCTAGTCTAAACCTGGCCAGACTCTCGGAATAAACCATTTTCCGATTCGACATGCGATGACATTTCGCATCCAAGATTCGGTCAATCATTGACGCCGAGTACCCCAAATTCGGTAGATCAATTCACGAAAGAGGCGGAAAAGAGCACAAGCCTCATAACAAGCGGTACGCTACATGCAAATAACACCACCTCGCAAGTACACAACATTTGACGGCCGGGTCGATCAACGCATAGCGTTCGCCTCCCAACAACGTCGTCGTATGCCCACTAACACATGCAATTAAGCAGTAGGATACCTCCCCGTTCCGACATTCCAGCCTTACGAACGTGGAGGTAGCCAAGGGAATGAGAGCACAAAGCACAAGACAAAATAGTGCTCAAACCGTATCATTTGTAAAAACCGACTCAAAGTGGGACATACCAAAAAACGTCACAAAACATGAGAATAAGGAATCATATAAGTTTAAATATGATAAACATGAGTCAATACATGATACATAAGCATTATAACAAGTTTGTGAAGCATAATGAATAAAAACATAGATCACCTCTCCAAAACAACGTTGTTTGGAAACCAACGAAAACATGGGTCCACTTCAAACGGTCATAACTAGAGTTCTAGACATGAAAATGCAGAAATTCTAAATGGAGGTGATAGCTTATCCTCTTACGGTTCCAATGAGATGTCACAAGCCCAAAACAAGCAAGTAACGAAGGAGATAAGATCATTTTACGAAAAGGGGTCATTGCAAGAAAATTACTGTCGGCCGCGCGTAACGCAGCCTGCGCCCCACGACGCAGCCTGCGCCCCACGACGCAGCCTGCGCCCCACGACGCAGCCTGCGCCCCACGACGCAGCCTCCTACACGGGATTCAGCCACAATCAAATCCCAACAAGTTATCAACCAAAAATCCTCATTTATCATCACAAACCATCAATTCTCATATCAATTAACAACTAACAACAACCAACAACAACAACACAAGTCCTAAGCATACTAACCATAATCTAAATACGATTACTAGCCTAGAAAACACATAAAACACGTAAATGATATCGAGTAACCCTTCACCGTTACCTTTTCGCGACTTTAATCGATTTCTAAACCTTCCTAGTCTCCACCTACATACAATTAGATAATAAAAGATGAATATTATTCACCTTGAGAAAGACGGATTATTTAAAAAGCGAGAAAGACGGTAATTTTATTACCAATACGGATAGAGGAAGATGAGAGGAGAAGAATAAGACGAACTTACGAGAATTTGAGCGAGTAACGAAGGAGTAGTGACGATTTTAAGACGGATCAAAAATGGAGGCAAGGTTTTGGTGGTTTCTTAGTGATGAAGAAATGTGTTGTGTTTGTGTGAAAGAAAAAAAGGTTAAGGGAAGTATGAGGGAGTATGAGAAAAAAGTCAACAAAAGTCAAAGTTGCCTTAAGACGGGATTCACATGGAATCTCGCGGAAATTCCAAATACGAACTCGGAAATTCTAAATTCGACTCGGAAAATTAAATTTACGATTAAAACTAAATTTCACTAAAAAGTATCCGTAAAATATTTTTACTAGAAAAATAGGGTACATTTGCGGGTGTTACATGTTCATTACAACCATAGATCAGATGGTCTAGCAGGCTTTTAGGCGATTTACTAGGTCTTTATCCACCATGTCATGCTTTGTCTATTCAATTCTCGTATCTCTACCTTGGAAAAGAATTCCATACTAGTCAATGATTTTGATTAGGAATCGTCAACTATTGTTAAAGTCCAAACATGCATAGACACAATGTTTTAAAGGCACAATTTCTTTAATCCAATTATCATCTTTTAATCAATCTAATATGGCTACCCTACACTCTAGAAAGGTGACTACTCACTCATGACAATGTTTATGTCTAAGATGATATTAACAATGAAAACTAGGATAGACATATTTAGTTGGTTTTTGACAATAATTTAAGACTCTTTATAAGGCGATAATAACGACGCTACTTGACAATCTAAGAAATGAAATTACGATTATAACAACATGAAAATGAATCTAGAATAATATGTAAAGCGAATACCAATCTAATAAGAAACATAAAGAACTTTAAACAAAGGATAAATTAGGAATACCTAGGTGACGATCAACAACGAAAGCGATAACAATAATAGAAATCCCTTGCATAGAATAATCGTTCCTTGAATTACAACACTTGTACCCAACAAAGTAGATTACAAAGATTCAAATTCTTATTGATCTAAACTAATGTTTTGATATGAAATGGACAGAAATAAACTAAGAACAAAAGACAAAAGAAGAAAATAATCTAAACTAGAAAGACTAAACTAAAGAGAAAATATAAGAAGAAAGGAGATGTTGTGTAAGAGATTGTTGTATGAGAGGTAGATGTGTTGTGAAGAGAGGCTGAAGCATCTATATATAGCAGTAGGGTTTCGTGGAGAAGAGGTCGAGCATTGAACACATAAGACAAAAATAGGAAGTTGAAGCATTTTTCTCGAAGCATCACACTTACCCGATCGGGTACACACTTACCCGATCGGGTAAGTTGTCATCTGGAAGCTTTTGACTAACGTTTCATCTTCCTTTGCTTTGACTTGACTTCCATCACCTCCCTTGACCTCTTCAATCGGGTTTGTTGATAGGGTTTGATGTAAAGCGATGAAATCTCTCGCCTAATTGATTGATCTTCCGACAACTGCGACATCGTCTTTATTTCTTCTCTCTTTTGAGTTAGTGAACCTTCTTGAAATGCCTTTGACATGGTCAAGCTTGCTTCTTCAAATCGCCGGGTTCTAGGCAAATGCTCGGAAATATAGTGTTGGACCAATTTCATAGTTTTGATAATGACATGTGTTTACGTGATAATATGTTTTTACTCGATATATCATATGCGTGTAATTGTGTGCTTTAGTCTTATTATAGCTAGCAACAATTATGAGAAAAAAGATCAAAGTTAGGCATAACTTTGATAAAGACTGTGAGACAAAGTTATAACAACTTCAGGAATAACTTTGGAAGTTAACATGGAAGTTATAGCTACCAGGCATAACTTTAAAGAAAATCGCTTCAAGCAAGATCTACCTCAAACAACACAAGACTCGAGATGGAGGGTCTTTGTGATCAAGATGAAGAGATGATTCGTATACTGAAGATCTTTGTGAAGATTAGATAGTATAGGTCGTTATTCGGTAACCATTCCATTCGAGGGATTTTATGTTCAAAGTTATAGCTTTAGCCTATGACTTTGGATGATAAATATTGATGCATGATTTTGGAAATAAAATGTTTTGAAATGTTTTCAAAAGTGAAAGAGTATTTTTTTATATTTATCAAAAGTTTTAATAGAGAATATATTTATGAGATTCTATTGGTTAGTAATACAACTTATGGGTTGTCATGCTACCTAGGGTTTCTAATATATTCTATCTCAATTTGTTGTTAACCTAATTAGCCCACCTTGTAACACCCGCAAATGTACCCTATTTTTATAGTAAAAATATTTTATGGATACTTTTCAGCGAAATTAAGGGTTTAGTTTAGAATTAAATTTCCCGTGTCGAATTTAGAATTTCCGAGTTCGTATTTGGATTTTTCGCGAGATTTCAAGTGAATCCCGTCTTAAGTCATCTTTGACTTTTTCTTGACTTTTCCACTTACACACCTCATACTTCCTCATAACCTAACACTCCCTCATTCAACTCAACTCTTTCTTCTTCCTTAAGAAAACCTAAGAAAACCTAGCTTCCATTTCTTCCAAGATTAGATTCGTAATAACTCGTTCGTTTCTCGCTCAAATTCACGTAAGTTCGTCTAATTCTTCCCCTTTTAGCTTTCTCTATTCGTATTGGTAATAAAATTACCGTCTTTCTCGCTTTTCAATTTATCCGTCTTTCTCAAAGGTGAATTATATTCATCTTTTGGTTGTCTTTGTTTAGGTGGAGACTAGGAAGGGTTAGAAATCGTTTAAAGACGCATAAAGGTAACGGTGAAGGGTTACTCGATATCATTTACGTGTTTTACATGATTTCTATGTTAGAATTAGTATTTAGAATACGATTAGTAAGCTTAGGATTTATGTTATTGATGATGATTGTTGTTAGTTGATGATTGTTGATGATGATTATTGATTGTTGATAGTTGTTAGAAGTTAATTATGAGAATTGAAAAGGATTGATCAAGTGTAGAATGCTCACGGGTGACTGGGGTTCCCAGCCGGGTGACCGCCCGCCGGTCTGCCCACCGGCTGGGAACACATCAGTAGGAAAACTTGCTTTTTGTGTGTAGTGGTGCTCCTGGCCGGGTGCCCGGCCGCCGGCCCCCAGACCGGCCTGGAACACGCTGCCCTTTTCTTTGTGATTTCTGTATTATGCTCGAAGCGCGAGCCGGGGTACCGGCCGCCGGTCCTCTGACCGGTCGGCAACACGGCTGTGTATTTTTCTTATAATTTCTAAAACTCGTAATTTATAATAGTTCGCATGATTCGTTTATCGTAAAATTTTACGTAGTGACTTATAATATTAATGTTTTGAGTATATGATATTTCATTCGCTTGTATCACATGTTTTGTGACGGTTTTTGGTATGTCCCACTTTGAGTCGGTTTTTACAAATGATACAGGTTGAGCACTATTTTGTTATGTGCTTTGTACTCTCATTCCCTTGGCTACCTCCACGTTCGTAAGGCTGGAATGTCGGAACGGGTATGTATCCTACTGCTTAATTGCATGTGTTAGTGGCCATACGACGACGTTGTTGGGAGGCGAACGCTTTGCGTTGATCGACCCGGCCGTCAAATGTTGTGTACTTGCGAGGTGGTGTTATTTGCATGTAGCGTACCGCTTGTTATGAGGCTTGTGCTCTTTTGCGCCTCTTTCGTGAATATCGACCGAATTTGGGGTACTCGGCGTCTATGATTGACCGAGTCTTGGATGCGAAATGTTTATCGCATGTCGAATCGGAACACGTTATTCCGAGAGTCTGGCCAGGTTTAGACTAGGACCGTATTATTATCGTCGTCCTACCAGAGGAAATTAGTGCACATATACGAAATGTAGCATCGTGTATGAGTTCAGGGAAATGCTTATCCCGTGGATGCCTGTTAATCATACTTGCCATGTACACGGTGCTAGTGCGTTTCATTTACCGTGAGAGAGGTCGTCAATGTATTGTTATGTGTGGATGGGTGATTACATGATTGATTATTCATGGTCATACCATGACTTGGCATGGTTTGTTTGTCGAGTCTCAATCTTGTCAAACTTATACCGCTAACGGTGAGATGTAAGCCCTAGTGAGCGTATTCGGTTGCCTAAGAGTGTCTCCCCCGAGTCTTTGTATAACATGATGGATTCG
>JAIUZE010067338.1:0-17266 GCA_022085475.1 Heliosperma pusillum
ATTTTCAATTCCGTCAAGATCGTTTTCAACACTTTAATTATGAGAAATTTAGTTTATGCGCTAATAATGTTTTTCTTGTCATATTTTTATAGGGGAAGATTTTGAAGACGAGTTTGGAGACTCGTATATTTTGGGTGAAGATTAGGAGAAGGGTTCTTATTATATATATTTCTTATTATTTTGGTGCTAATTGTTTTGGCTAGCTAAGGTAACGATTCCGATTTACTCGACGAATTAATGTCACATAGCTTTTAGTTTATGTTCATGTTATGGTTATTTAGGATTTGAGTTAGTAATATAGCCTTTAGTTTTATTTATTTGGATTTTGGTTCATCTTTATTTTTGGTTCATGTTTTTATGATTTATGGATTTTTAGTTAGTAATATGTTAAGTAGTCATTATTATGTGGTTTTATGATTTTTATGTTGTATGGAATTTTTGTGATGTTTGATGATTCTTGATGATTTTATGTTGTATGGAATTTTTATGATGTTTTATGATTCTTGATGATTTTTAAGTTGTATGGAATTTTATGTTGTTTTAGTGTTCTTGATGAATTTTGATGATTTTTAATAAAGTTATAATTTTTATGTTGTATTATTGTTCTAGATGATTTTTAAGTTGTAGGAAAGTTTTATGTTGATTCATTGTTCTTGATGAATTTTATGGTTTTTCATAAGTTATGATTTTTATGTTGTTTAGGAAATTTTAACAAGTTTAGTGTTCTTGAAGAATTTTGATGATTTTTACTAAGTTATGATTTTTATGATTTTGTATGAATTTTTAACAAGTTTAGTGTTCTTGATAAATTTTGATGATTTTCCATAAGTTATGATTTTTATGATTTTGTATGGGTTTTTAACAAGTTTAGTGTTCTTGATAAATTTTGATGATTTTTACTAAGTTATGATTTTTATGATTTTGTATGAATTTTTAACAAGTTTAGTGTTCTTGATAAATTTTGATGATTTTCCATAAGTTATGATTTTTTATGATTTTGTATGAATTTTAACAAGTTTGGTGTTCTTGATAAATTTTGATGATTTTAATAAGTTATGATTTTGTGTGGAAGATGGTTAAAATGGTTGTTTGATGATTAAAAACAAGTTTGGAATTGATTTGGTGTGTTTGATGTTGAAACCGAGAAAAGGGCAAGAACCGGGTCCAAACCGGACCGGTCCAGGCCGGTTCAGACCCGGTCTGGGTTGGTCAAGGTGGGTCCGGGTTTTGGTCTTTGGGTTGTGTCGATGTTTGATTGTTTAATTGTTGTTTTGACGGGTTTTAATTATGTTAAGCATGCGGGAAATATTAAGAAAACGGTTTAAGTAAAAGTTGTAAAATCTGCCATTTTAGCCCAAAACAGGCCGTGGGGCCCATCCAGGCCCATGTGGGGTCCGGCCCAAAAATCAGCCCGTGGGTCCCACTTTGGGACTTGTGACGGTTTTGAGTTATCGTCATTTTATCGTGTTTTGTAATATTTAGCAAGTGGGAAATGTTAATAAGTAAAATATTTAATTAAAAAGGTTTTTCATAAAATTATTATTTCTCACATGTTAGAAATTATAATACGAGATCGTCGTTTAAATTGATATACTTTAAGTCAAGCGGGTTTTCGTAAGATTTAATATTTCACATGTTAGAAGTTTTAATAAAATAACATGTAATGAATATGTTGAGTTTATGTCTAAGTCTAATGTGTAAAGACTCTGTTTCTAGCCGGTTTGACCAAACGGGTTTGGTCAAACTAAGCTCTAGTCAGCCCCGTTTTGACTGATGACCCGTCGCGGGACTCGGGTCGGGGATTTGTCTTCAAGTAAGGTTGTATTTAATTAATGAATTAGCCTTAGTAGATATGAGGCGATATGATATATGAATATGATTTATATGCAATTAGTCACATGATAGGATGTTTTTCCCGTGACTGTTTGATTATCTGGTTGGTGTCGTGTTGACTAAGTACCCATAGAGAATTATGAGTATATGGCATCATGACCATTCTAATTCTAAATGAGTAGCTTGGACCATGACATTGATAGTGCCGTCTGTCTTTAAAAACGAGTGTTATATAGTTCATGGTTAATAGCTTTTGTGTCCCGGGCCTGGGGGGCTTATCCCCAAGTCGGGGCATGGCATCCTAAGAGTTCCGCTTTGGAAGGGAGCCAGCTTAAGTACTAGCCATCTCTGCTTAGGGGGTCGCCTAGCAGAGTTTCTTGTGTACGGTTATGTCATGAGACGGGGAATTGAATAGCTGTTGTCGCTAGGTCTGATCAGTCTAGGACTAGGATGTTTTCACCTTGTGGTATAGCCTCGAGTTACAGAAGTCGTCTATTGACTGTCTTGAGCACTTATAGCCTGTTTGTAGAAGTATTGTCTTTAATGTTTGTATGATTCTATGAGTTTTAGAAGGTGAGATGCAAGCCGGCTAAGATTGATAGAGTTTGGATTACCGATTGTTAACTGATTCACATGATTACGTGTTGATTAGCGTTTGAGTGTATCACGGCCATGTTTCTGAGAGGAACCTCTGAGCTAGCATACCAGCTTCCCTACCTCTTGTTATATTTTATTATCGGTTTCACATGATAGCTTTCATATGATAGGTTATATGTTAGTTAATTGGTTCATAACATGAAAAGCATATCATATATGTTTAAGTTTTGTATTTTCCATATACATTGCTTTTATGTTATTCATGTTTCATTAAACTCGACATTTCGTGGCTGGGAGAACTCGGAGTTACTCCCCACTGACTGTGGCTTCCGTGTTTATATTTAATGCGGTCGAACAGGTGGTGATGCATATTTGGGGTACATTGACGAGCTAGCGAGCGAAGTATTTACCTTGGACCTATATTCGGTTCTTAGATTGTATATTATTATACACTCTTTTATTTCCGTATTTATACGGGAGATAGGTCTCCCGTCTTGTATAATTTTTATGTATAATATTATTTTCCTTTTGTATGACCTTTTTTATTTTATGACACCTTTGTTATGTATTATCATATTTCTTTTATGTATTTAAATAATTTTTTTTCTTTCCGCAAATTTGAGGGTGTCACAATCGCTTTAATCAAGATCCTATAATTTATGTTTACATGTGGTATCAGAGCAGGATTGTGATTACAGTTATAATTCTGATTAATGTTTTGATTATGTTTTGATGAATGAATTTAATGCTTTAATCATGATGTTATAATATTCATTCATAATTGATTGTATACCCTTATGATTGATAACGTATCCTTATATGATGATCGTTTCCGCTGCCTTAATCGAACTAATTCGATTTGTATGATTTATGATGATTATTTGCGCTGCCCTAATTCGATTTGTATGATTTATGATGATTATTTGCGCTGCCCTAATTCGATTTGTATGATTTATGATGATTAATTATTTGCGCTGCCCTAATTCGATTTGTATGGTTTATTATGATTATTGTTTATGAATGCCGTGTGACCTATACCACTCGACCGAGCTAATGCTTCACTCGATCGAGTCGGTTTATTCCTGATGTTGCTCGATCGAGCTAATGCTTCACTCGGTCGAGACCTTCTGTCTTCAATGTTGCTCGATCGAGTTCTGCCCGTGTTGGTTACTTAATGTTTGTTTTCATGTATGCTCGCATTATATTATGTTATTGTGCTTATAGAATTAATTTAAATTATCATATTTTATGTAGGCATACATTCTTATTGTAGATTAATTATATCTTATGTATCGATTAAAGGAGACCTTCGCATTATGACGAGTTGAAATTCACCACAGTGATTTCATCTTGTACGCGATCAGATCTCATAATGTAATTAAATTGGGCATTCACATTATGTTGTTGTTCACCACAGTGGACTCAAATTATGCAGTGAATATCCGACTAAGCATCTAATGGGGTGAAATAACTTGTATTAAGGTTTTACCCACAGGTAACCTGACATTAAAGTGAAACACTCATTAAAGAGAGTATACTTGATTATGTAATTAAGCATGCGTAGGTTGTCCACAGATACCGCACTTGCTTAATGAATGTTTATGAGTTACTCATTTAAGTTTCAAGTCTTAGTCATAATTGCTATTGTGTGATAAACTCAAAGCCTAATGTTCTGAGCATTGTTCATAATGCAGTACCGTTGCAAAGCTCTCTCAATAACTGTGTCCAAGCAGTGCCAGAACTTGATGGTACTAATTACTCAGAATGGAAGGAGCATCTCGAGTTGTATTTAGGTATTCTTGAACTTGATCAGGTGCTTAATGGAACAGCTCCTGCTGAAGCAGCTTCTGATGCGAGTAAAGAAATACTTGATGAGTATAACTGGTGGAAGAAATGTGACAGTCTTTGCTTAAAATTCTTACGACTTACCACTGCACCAAACATTAAGTCCTCCATTTCGGAGATAGGCTGTACTACAGCCAGTAAGTACATGGAAATCATTAAGGAACGCTTTCAGACTACCGATAAAGCGGTAGCTGGAAGGCTTATGTCTGAACTTACCACTGCTAAGTATAATGAGAATGTTACCACCATGCAGCAACATATGTTGCACATGACGAATCTGGCAGCTAAGTTGGGAAAACTGGGCATGAAAGTTGAGGATCCGTTCCTCGCCCAGTTTATAATCAACTCCCTGCCTGATAAGTTTGATGCTTTTCACCTTTATTACAACACCGTTAAAGAAATTTGGAGTGTTAATGAATTGACCAATAAACTGGTTCAGGAAGGAGCAAGAATCAAACAGAAAGATGAGGCTGATGCCTCAAGTAAGAATGGTGGTTTACCCCAGGCACATCATGTGCATCATGTAAGCGGCAAAATCTAAAGGTAAGTTTAGAAACAGAAAGGGCATTAAGTCAAGCCCTTCTGATAAACCGTCTGCATCTGGCATAAAGAAGGAAATTAAGAAGCAGGAAAGTTGCTTTTTCTGTAGGAAACCTGGGCACTTTCAGCAAGACTGCATAAAGCGTAAGAATTGGTTCGAAAAGAAGGGTAAGCCTTTGGCTTTAGTATGTTTCGAATCAAATTATGTTGAGGTTCCTTCTAATACATGGTGGCTAGATACAGGCTCTAATTTACATATTTCGAATTCCTTGCAGGGATTCCTTACGACAAGAACCATAAATCCAAATTAGGCCTCCTTATACATGGGAAATAAAGAAAAAGCCTCAGTAGAAGCCATTGGAAGATTTAGCTTGGAATTAAGCACTGGATTTAAGTTGATTTTGGAGGATACACTTTATGTTCCCTCCTTCGGACGCAATTTAATTTCAGTTTCTAAGTTAAATAATAATGGTTTTAAATTATGTTTTGCACAAGGTTGTTTCAGTATGTATCGAGACAATATTTTTGTTGGTTCTGGGATTTTAGAAAACGGATTGTATCGAATTTATTTAGATAAATTGTTTTCAGAATCTCTTTGTGTTTCTCATAATGTTTCTCTGCATAATAATGTTGGTTCGAAACGTGGAAGGTCTAATGAAAGTTCCTCCTTCTTGTGGCATAAACGTTTGGCCCATATTTGAAGAGAAAGAATGAGCATATTGGTAAAAAACAATATGTTACCTTCTCTTGATTTTACGGATTTTGGGACGTGTGTGGAATGCATTAAAGGTAAGCAAACCAAACACACCAAGAAAGGGTCCACAAGAAGCACTTCTCTATTAGAAATTATACATACAGACATTTGTGGTCCATTTGATGTTCCCTCCATGAGCGGAGAGAAATATTTCATCACCTTTATCGATCATTATTCACGTTATTGTTATCTTTACCTTTTGCATGAAAAATCTCAATCAGTAAACGCTTTAGATGTTTACATTAAGGAGGTGGAAAGGCAATTGGGAAAGAAAGTGAAAATCATAAGGTCAGATAGAGGTGGTGAATATTATGGCAAATATGATGAATCAAGACAACATCCTGGTCCCTTTGCAAAACTCCTTGAAAGTTTGGGTATTGTCCCTCAGTACACAAATCCTGGTTCTCCATGGATGAATGGTGTAGCTGAGAGGCGTAATTGAACCCTATTAGAGGCTGTGAGGACAATGATGAGTAATACCAACTTATCCATGAAATTGTGGATGCATGCCCTTATGACTGCTGTGTATGTTGGAAACCGGGTCCCCAGTAAGGCAGTTTCAAAGACACCATTTAAATTGTGGAAAGGATGGAAACCGAGTCTTCAACATTTGCATGTATAGGGATGCCCAGCAGAGGCACGCATTTATAATCCACATGAAAGGAAACTCGATCAAAGAACCATTAGTGGGTTCTTTATCGGCTATCCAGAAAAGTCTAAAAGGTATAGGTTTTACTGTCCTACACACAAAACAAGAATTGTTGAAACAGGAAATGCCAAATTCCTTGAGAATGGCAAAGTTAGTGGGAGTGATCAGGTAAGGGATGTCATAATCAATGAAATTAGGGTGGCAATTCCAGCTTCTTTGGCCCCAATTTCAAGTGATGAAGTTCCACATAATGATAATATTGACCCAGTCAATACTGTGGAACCTAACGTTGATGACCCTCCACTCCCGAATGATAACATTGCCACTGAAGTTGTTGATACAACCCCTGAAATAGTATTAAGAAGGTCCACAAGACCTAGAAAGCCAACTACTTCAAATGACTATGTATATCTACAACAATGTGAATTTGACATTAGCATTGATAATGATCCGGTTACGTTTTCACAAGCTATGAATTGTGATGATTCCGATAAATGGATTAATGCCATGAAAGAAGAGATGGAGTCTATGGCTAAGAATGAGGTGTGGGAGTTGGTCAATTTATCAGTAGGTCATAAGGTTGTCGGCTGCAAGTGGGTCTTTAAGACCAAGCGCGACTCCTTGGGTAATATTGAACGACATAAAGCCAGACTGGTAGCTAAAGGCTTTAATCAGAAAGAAGACATTGATTATAATGAAACCTTCTCTCCAGTTTCTAAGAAGGATTCATTACGGATCATTTTAGCTTTTGTAGCTCATTTTGACTTAGAGCTACATCAAATGGATGTGAAAACGGCATTCTTGAATGGGAGTTTGGAAGAAGAAGGCTACATGGCTCAGCCTGAAGGCTTCTTTATTGATGGCAAAGAGGACAAAGTCTGTATATTAAAGAAGTCCATTTATGGACTTAAGCAAGCTTCTCGACAATGGTATATTAAGTTTCATAATACCATTACCTCCTTTGGGTTTCAAGAAAACACTGTTGATCAGTGTATATACCTGAAGATTAGTAGGAGTAAGTTTGCATTTTTGGTCTTATATGTCGATGAAATACTTATAGCAAGCAGTGATTTGGGACTATTACGTCAAACTACAGATTTCCTATTGATAAGACGATATTTATTCGTATTTATACCCCTTATTTATATATTTATATGGTCGTCCAGCGTATTATTTGAGGTGCTTATTATACATTTGCTAATTGCGGTATCTTACCACTCCAATATTATTTTAAACGTAAATGACAGAACTTAGTAATTATTTCGAATTAACAGGTGACGAGTCTGACGACCCGAATGTTTAATATGAGTTTAAAGGGCTGACTTGAATATGGGCTAAGGAAGGAAGTGAAGATTTTGGACCGGTATCGTACTTGGGCCAGCCGAATTAAATACTTACTTCACAACTTGCATACTAAATTCACAAATTCTCATTTGTGACGGACACTATCCGTCGCAAGCTTAAGACGGATACCATATTCTCTCACAAAATACCCATTAAGGGTGAGTGGAGAAGCACATGGGGGGTGCCCACCTTGTCCCCTCTACCTATTTCCTCTCACCAAATACCCGTCGCAAGATCCGATCCGTCGCAAGCAAGACCTACTGTACTAAATTAATGCAAGTGGCAGGCAAGCCCAAGGGGGTAGAAGGGAATCATACTGATCAAGTCCAACAAAGAAAATAAGGCCTGAATGACGTCCATTCATTATTCAGGAAAATAAGAAAAGGATTGAAGGTACGGAGGAAGCAAAGTGGAAAATACGAGAAGCAGGAGTCTCAGCTATGAAGACTCCAACTCCGTCTCAGTCCCAAACGCTATCTCTTTCCCATATTTTATTTCTTTTTCTAAATACCGAGTCTTTCACAAACACTAACCTTGATCAGTGTATAAAAACCCGTCTCAATATCAGAATAGAGGAGGGGAGGTGAATACCCATATGTATTTAATATAGAAAGATGAGCGAAATGAGTGACGGTTCAATCATTTGGGTCACAATTAGAAGATGAAGCGGTTCTCGGACGTAGTCTTAGTACACGTCCGAGTACGGGTGGATTCCGAGTCGATCGGAGGCGTGATATCCGAGGGTCGAGTCGCGGGTTCCGGGCAATTAAATAAGTGTTTCTTACTTCTTCTTGTATCTAATTTATTGATTGAATTCGTTGATTAATTTTAGTATTAAATCGTTAGTTGTTTATTGTTAATCTTTCAGTTATTTGTATCCAATATTTTACTCGTCTTAATATCAAGTTCCAATTTCAGTTTATAATTTGTTATCTTATTATGATTGGAGTTGTTTACTTTTGCTATTTATGTGATTCTGGCTTAGTTCGAGTTACATAATACGAGTAGCGACTAGCTGTAATTAATCTCTGCAAATTGGGGTTAGTTTGGGTTAGGAGTAATATTTGGTCAGTTAGTCAATTAGGTAGTGACGAAACTTAAATGGTTAACTGGATTAATGACGTTTTCTTGGTTCAATAATGCCTCTAATCCGGTCTTTAGTAGGGTGCGACAAACTTACATCGGTCGGTTAGTTTAGAATCGGTCTAGGCTTAGTTCAGGTCGATTGTAATTATGAGAAAATAGGGAGTTCTTGTTATCTTGAGTTCCACAGTTAATCTATAAACAAACTAGAGATTTGACGTAAACAAATATCGGTTGACATTCTAAAATTACCATAAGAAATGTGAGCTTAATGGGGTATTCAACTTCACTTTTAGACATTAGTATTTAGTTATGTTAGTTTATTAAAATTACTTATGAAACCCCCCTTATCGTAAATATGTTAATAGACGTAAATAATAGTATATATGTAATTTAGTTAATAAATATTAATAGATAGTTAATTAGTTTTTCCAGTCTCTCCGTGGGATCGACTCTACTTATCCTTTACTATGTTTATATTTTTGAGGTTAAGATAGGTAAATAAATTGTTAATTTGTATGCGCAAACGACACGTATCAAATTTTGGCGCCGTTGCCGGGGAGATTGTTGTTAGGATTAATTTTCTATGTGCTGTGTATATTTTAGTAACTTCCATTAGTTTGATAATATTAAATTTGGCTGGATTTTATTTTGGCTGGAATTTTGAGTTGACGACATGTTTTCTAACAGTTTTTGCGTGTTGTTTGCTTTCTTGCTCCATCTTATTATTGAATCCTGCTAGATTAATGTTAGTAACTTTGTTAACAGTGACATGCTCCAAATAACTTGTTTTTGAACATTTATGTGATTTTGTAAAGTCTTGTGTTCTGAGGTAATGAAATTCCTTTTGTCCTAGGCCTGAACATGATTTTAGAAAGTGATGGGATTAATGTTCGCATATGAGAAAACTGATCAACATCTTACAATTTATATTCCCTGCTTTCCCGTAATAGTGTTTTATGGAAATAACGATATTGATAGGTGATCATAGGCATTTCTAATAGCTAAATATAACCATTAAATGAGTCGTCTATAATAGTGCGGTGCCTATTTCAGTACGAAGTCGGAGTACGTCATGATTTGGAAAAGACAAGCAAGATAGAGTTGAAAGAAGCTTAACTTATTTCAAGTGCTAACTGATCGGGACTAGTAGCCTAGCTAACTACTTGTCTTCTGTTTTACGTTTGCTTGATTATAATTATTTTGAACTATTGCTTGTCATATGAACCCTTCTCTGTTATAACTGTCCCATTTAAATATATTGAGCATAACTGTTGAGTCTAAGTGAGAGGGAGGACTGATTATTGAGGATGATAGGAATATGTCGAGTCACGACTTTAACTAAGACGCTTCTTGGGAGGCAACCCAAGCTTATTTATTTTAATTGCTTTTATGTGTGTTTAATATATATGCGTTATTTTTTACTTACTTAAGTCGGCTTAAGTGCCTCCCCGAGTTTCGCAACCTTTGTAGGGGGATGTTAATAGTGTCGGTTGCACAAAAAATTAGGAAAATTAAAAATAAAAATTGCTGCTGGTATAATGGGTATTTTGTTTCCTCTCTATATATATTTTTTTTTTTAATCTATATTTCACTTGTCTTTCTCGAGAATGCTAATTTTGCAGGAGGATGTCGTAATGAGCTGAAAACTGAAGGAGTGGGACGATCTAATAGATTACATTGCCCAGGGAGAGTGCATCTGCTCATAATTTTTTCTACATGGATGATCGTATGAAGATGAGATAACACTTGAGCCATGGTGATGCAATACAAAGATGCTTCTGTCTCACTGCAAGCTTGGGCACGAGTACTAACATGGAGCTCTATAATCTATAGTACTAGTTGCAGCCACCCGATATGCTATACCTACTATTAAATCCGCTAAGTGCCTTATTCCCTCTTATTATTTTATTTATGCTAAATTTTACATCTCGTTGTCTATTTTCGACATCGGGGACGATGTCGAGCTTAAGTGTGGGGGAGAGGCAAGCTAAGTTATTTAAAATTCGGGTCAAATTTAAATTTTTGCTGCATATACCTACTGTGTTGCAGGTGAATAATTATTGGGAATATTACCATCAAATTTGTTGTTTACCTATTTCTGAACTTTGCTGAAATATGTGTGATGCCAATTAGATGGAAAGTTTGTTTTCGGCATATGTGGGGTGTATAAAGTACTAACAGCTCCGTGTTCATTGGACTAAACCAAGACGAGTGAGTCGACGACAGGCTCTAACCTAACATTTTTTTCAAAAATACTAACTTAAAAATTAATTTTCACTAATATCTATAAAATAAAAAATATTTGAAGTCGTGTATATGTGAGTTTTTCCTCCATTTTGAATTTAGATTGATTAATTAGATGACATATATATTTTAAGTCTCCTTTAAATTAAAATTATAAAGCACTTTATTTGGCTACCTTTATTTACACTTTTCATTGACTCTAGTGTGTGGGTGTAAGCTGGTCTTTAATTTACTTTCATAGGTGACTCCTAATCAGGGCTTCAGGGAGATTATTTGACCTCATTTATACAATAATTTCTATCCGGTGGCTCGAGTAATTAGATCCTTAGGGGAACCCAGTCATTGTACTGGGAGAATGCCTAATGACTTGTCCGGATGGGCGGGATCCATTGGTCGAAAGCTCGCTACAAGGGTCACTGGATAGACGGTCACGAAAGTGGAAGTTGGAAGTCGGAGGATATTGAAAAAAATGAAAAGAAAAAAAAGAGAATTAGAAAAAGAAAAGCGAAAGAAAAGAATAAAAAATGAAAAATGAAAAAAGAAAGAAAAAAGAAAAACAGAATGAACTGTAAGGTGTTCGTACAATGGTACGTTATTATTGGTGCCAGGTTGATTGAGGGACGGATACACTTGAATGCTCGGGAGAACGATCCTCGTACTAAATGTATAGAAAGTAAATTTCTCATTACGATCTTAAATTGCCTAAACCCGCCTCTATGAGTCAATACACTTGCACACGCGCACGAAGGTAGTTGGATCGAGTGTATTGCTAATGCATTTATTTGTAATTGTAATTTAGAAGCGGTTTAAAATATTTATGTTGTTTAATTAATTAGTTGTATAGTTTGAAGTGGAGGGAAAGTTTTGTATACGTTACTTCCTAATCTAACTTAAAATGTTTTCCGTTGACATTTCTAACTTAAATAAAATGATTTCTAAAAATGTTTTTAGTTTGTCGTCGATAAACTTGTTTGTTTAAGTCTAAAATCCTTGAGGTTGATTATTTGTCTTTGGCTTATGTTTTATCATTGTCGAGGACGACAACAAGCTAAGTGTGGGGGAATTTGATAAGACGATATTTATTCGTATTTATACCCCTTATTTATATATTTATATGGTCGTCCAGCGTATTATTTGAGGTGCTTATTATACATTTGCTAATTGCGGTATCTTACCACTCCAATATTATTTTAAACGTAAATGACAGAACTTAGTAATTATTTCGAATTAACAGGTGACGAGTCTGACGACCCGAATGTTTAATATGAGTTTAAAGGGCTGACTTGAATATGGGCTAAGGAAGGAAGTGAAGATTTTGGACCGGTATCGTACTTGGGCCAGCCGAATTAAATACTTACTTCACAACTTGCATACTAAATTCACAAATTCTCATTTGTGACGGACACTATCCGTCGCAAGCTTAAGACGGATACCATATTCTCTCACAAAATACCCATTAAGGGTGAGTGGAGAAGCACATGGGGGGTGCCCACCTTGTCCCCTCTACCTATTTCCTCTCACCAAATACCCGTCGCAAGATCCGATCCGTCGCAAGCAAGACCTACTGTACTAAATTAATGCAAGTGGCAGGCAAGCCCAAGGGGGTAGAAGGGAATCATACTGATCAAGTCCAACAAAGAAAATAAGGCCTGAATGACGTCCATTCATTATTCAGGAAAATAAGAAAAGGATTGAAGGTACGGAGGAAGCAAAGTGGAAAATACGAGAAGCAGGAGTCTCAGCTATGAAGACTCCAACTCCGTCTCAGTCCCAAACGCTATCTCTTTCCCATATTTTATTTCTTTTTCTAAATACCGAGTCTTTCACAAACACTAACCTTGATCAGTGTATAAAAACCCGTCTCAATATCAGAATAGAGGAGGGGAGGTGAATACCCATATGTATTTAATATAGAAAGATGAGCGAAATGAGTGACGGTTCAATCATTTGGGTCACAATTAGAAGATGAAGCGGTTCTCGGACGTAGTCTTAGTACACGTCCGAGTACGGGTGGATTCCGAGTCGATCGGAGGCGTGATATCCGAGGGTCGAGTCGCGGGTTCCGGGCAATTAAATAAGTGTTTCTTACTTCTTCTTGTATCTAATTTATTGATTGAATTCGTTGATTAATTTTAGTATTAAACCGTTAGTTGTTTATTGTTAATCTTTCAGTTATTTGTATCCAATATTTTACTCGTCTTAATATCAAGTTCCAATTTCAGTTTATAATTTGTTATCTTATTATGATTGGAGTTGTTTACTTTTGCTATTTATGTGATTCTGGCTTAGTTCGAGTTACATAATACGAGTAGCGACTAGCTGTAATTAATCTCTGCAAATTGGGGTTAGTTTGGGTTAGGAGTAATATTTGGTCAGTTAGTCAATTAGGTAGTGACGAAACTTAAATGATTAACTGGATTAATGACGTTTTCTTGGTTCAATAATGCTTCTAATCCGGTCTTTAGTAGGGTGCGACAAACTTACATCGGTCGGTTAGTTTAGAATCGGTTTAGGCTTAGTTCAGGTCGATTGTAATTATGAGAAAATAGGAAGTTCTTGTTATCTTGAGTTCCACAGTTAATCTATAAACAAACTAGAGATTTGACGTAAACAAATATCGGTTGACATTCTAAAATTACCATAAGAAATGTGAGCTTAATGGGGTATTCAACTTCACTTTTAGACATTAGTATTTAGTTATGTTAGTTTATTAAAATTACTTATGAAACCCCCCTTATCGTAAATATGTTAATAGACGTAAATAATAGTATATATGTAATTTAGTTAATAAATATTACTAGATAGTTAATTAGTTTTTCCAGTCTCTCCGTGGGATCGACCCTACTTATCCTTTACTATGTTTATATTTTTGAGGTTAAGATAGGTAAATAAATTGTTAATTTGTATGCGCAAACGACACGTATCACCTATCAAGCAACTTTGAGATGAAAGATATGGGAGAGGCGTCCTATGTGATCGGGGTGGAAATATCTCGAGACAGATCACAAAGGACATTAGGGTTGTCTCAGAAAGGGGATAAGTTCAGCTTAAATTCAGAAAGGGGATAAGTTCAGCTTAAGTATGTGTCCTAAGACTGAGCTAGAACGAAATACCATGAAAAACTTTCCTTATGCATCTCTGGTTGGAAGCTTAATGTATGCGCAGGTCTGTACAAGACCTGACATAAGTTTTGCAGTAGGTATGTTGGGTCGATATCAGTCCAATCCTGGAATGGGTAATTGGAGTGCGGCTAAGAAGGTTTTAAGGTACTTGAAGGGAACAAGGGACAAAATGCTCACTTATAGACATACTGATCAACTTGAGGTTATTGGATATGCTGACTCAGATTTTGGAGGATGCGTGGACTCAAGGAAAAGCACCTTTGGTTATGTATTTGTTTTAGCTGGGGGAACAATCTCCTCGAAAAGTGCTAAACAAACAATTATTGCCTCATCCACTATGGTAGCTGAATTTGTAGCGTGCTTTGAGGCTACTATTCAAGCTTTATGGTTGCGGAATTTTCTTTCAGGGCTTAGCATTATGAATTCTGTTGCAAGGCCGTTGAGAATTTATTGTGATATTACCGCAACTGTCTTCTTTTCGAAGAATGACAAGTATTCTAAAGGAATAAAGCACATGGAAATGAAATACTTGTCAATTAAGGAGGAAGTTCGGAAAAACAATGTGTCAATTGAGCATATTATGACTAGTGCTAATATAGCAGATCCTTTAACTAAGGGATTACCTCCAAAGACATTTTTGAAGCATACTATTGATATGGGTATGGAGGATAATCATTAAGGCTTTTTCGTTTATGTTTGGATCATACTAGTGCTTTGTAATGATGACACTTATGTTTTGATTAATCGACTTATGTTTTATTGTGATGATGATTTCCGAACAGTTTTCTGTATCGTATTATTGTTATTGTATACATTGTTGTTGCACGATTAACAGAATCAGTCCTTTTTCTCAAGGACATTATTTGGGGATTATGTTTGCTCTTTGTACAGACTGATTATTCTAAGTAATTGGTCCGTAGTACATGGAAGGACCACTTCTGTTTTATAGTAGTGTCTCCGCCATGACTCAACCCGTTGTTCAGGGATGATCAGGGTAATTAAGATAAACCCATTATGTGTTCATTTAACCGTCTACGCGTCTTATGTTATACTTAAGCGTGACATTATGTTTTAATCAGTAATATGGTCCAAGTGGGAAATTTAAGAATTATTATTTAATTCTCTGTTATGTGGACCTAATTACCGATGTCAGTCACCTTAATTAATAACGGTTAAATATATTGTTCCGGGTTTTTAGTAGGAGTCCTAGTTTGAGTGGATTACGGTTAATGTTTACAGGCCATTAACATATCAAGCACACTTATCTTATTAAGCCCCTCCTGCCACCTCTCTATATAAGCAACACCTGTTTGTGCATTAACCTAATTCATTGATATTAAGAAAACACACATAAATAAAGTGAATTAGAGAATAAGGAAGGCAGGAGAAGGCAAAACAATAAGGGTTCATCTTTTATCTTTCTCAAGTAACTTTATTATCAGATCTAATGGCTACATCACGTAAGTACCTCTCAGTAATTATCGCTTTAATCAAGATCTTATAATTTATGTTTACACATTTAAGTTCTTATGAGTAGTGTTTATATCTCCAATATCATATATACTCAATCTTCGTGTAATGTGTTGCCTTTAATAAAATTTCTACACGAGAGAGTTTCAGCACTTGTTTTTTCTTTAAGATAAACTTCAGGTTAGCAAAACGGGTATAGTAGGAACCCGGATGGCCTTAATCGTCACATCATGGCCATTTAATGTCAACTTTCTTAATTTGCCCAAAATGTAAGGCAATATTTTATAAGCATCTAATCTGGCTGTCTAAATATAATATAATTTATCACACGCCACTTTCTAGCTGACTTATCAAGTACGAAATTTGTAGCTGACTATAATTACAGTGCTAAACTTCCGGTTAGCAACATTTAATCATATAAATTCAAATTATTCTTTTGAACATGGCCAAATAAGTAATAGATGTGACATAAAACACTTACTGATGTCTATTTATATTGACAAGACTAAACATATATCTCAATATTTCTTCAGGAAATATAATACATTGCTCTTTGTTGCAGTATGAACACAAATCATACATAAAACTTCCTTCCAGGAATACAAAACTTAACCTATTCTTTGAATAATCTCAGTTAAATTCATTTAATAATGCATCAGCCACTTCAGGGGAGGTGGTGAACTCAACGAATTATAGTGATCATTCTCTTCATAATATTAAATAATTTGATCACATGTCACTTCTATACGAGATACCACACATAGTATTTTTCAGCTACTTACACGATAATATGTCTACGCGACTACATTATTTATATGAATGATAAATATATTTTATACTCAAAACAAGATATCTTATTCGCTACAGGGAATGATTGGGAATCAATTAAGACTTCTTTACTTGGCACACTAAATGTCTCATTATTAGGCTAACGTTAGGCTGCAATATTAGGCGTGTGACACCCTCAAATTTGCGGAAAGATAAACAAGTAATTTAAATCAATAAGAGATGAGAATACGTTTCTAATAGGTTCACTTTAGTGAAAATCGGTAAATTTTAAAACCGGAACCTATCATTAAATATATTCCTCATAACGAAGGTGTCTTAAAGAAGAAGGTTCATAACCAAAAAGAAAATAATATTATACATAAGAATTATACAAGACGGGAGACATATCTCCCGTACAAATACGGAAATAAAAGAGTGTATAATAATATACAATCTAAGAACCGAATATAGGTCCAAGGTAAATACTTCGCTCGCTAGCTCGTCAATGTACCCAAGTATGCATCACAAACCTGCCAACCGCATTAAATATAAACACGGAAGCCACAGTCAGTGGGGAGTAACTCCGAGTTCTCCCATCCACGAAATGTCGAGTTTAATAAAACATGAATAACATAAAAGAGATGTATATGGAAAATACAACACTTGAACATATACGATATGCTTTTCATGTTATGAATACAATTAACTAACATATAACCTATCATATGAATGCTATCATGTGAATCTGATAATAACCTATAACACGAGGTAGAGAAGCTGGTATGCTGGCTCAGCGGTTACATTTAAAACATGGCCATGATACACTCAAACCCTAATCAAACATAATATCATGTGAATCAGTTAACAACCGGTAATCCAAACTCTATCAACCTTAGCCGGCTTGCATCTCACCTTCTAAGATTCATAGAATCATCAAACATGAAAGACCAATACTTCTACAAACATGCATAAGTTCCTAGCACGGCCAATAGTCGACTGTAACTCGAGGCTATA
>JAIUZE010067340.1:0-29001 GCA_022085475.1 Heliosperma pusillum
TTTCATGTTATGAAACAATTAACTAACACATAACCTATCATGTGACAGCTATCATGTGAAACCATTAATAAAATATAACCCGAGGTAGGGACGCTGGTATGCTGGCTCAGCGGTTACCATGTAACATGGCCCTGATACACTCAAACCCTAATCAACACGTAATCATGTGAATCAGTTAACAATCGGTAATCCAAACTCTATCAATCCTAGCCGGCTTGCATCTCACCTTCTAGAACTCATAGAATCATACATACATGAAAGACCAATCCTTCTACAAACAGGCATAAGTTCTTAGCACAGTCAAGAGTCGACTTCTGTAACTCGAGGCTATACCACAAGGTAGGAAAACATCCTAGTCCTAGACTGATCAGACCTAGCGACAACAGCTATTCCGTTCCCCGTCCCATGACATAACCGTCTATGAGAAACTCTACTAGGCGACCCCCTAAGCAGAGATGGCTAGTACTTAAGCTGGCTCCAGTCCCAAAACGGATCAGGCAGCCATGCCCGACTTGGATATAAACCCACCAAGCCGAGACACAAAAGCTATCAAGCGGTAAACTCCATATGCTCGTTAAAGATAGTACGGCCTATCAATGTCATGGTCCAAGATACTAATTTAGAATTAGAATGGTCAAGACGCCATATACTCATAAATCTCTATGGGTACTTAGTCAACACGACATTTATCATACAATCCAACAGTCAGGGAAAAACTTTCCTATCATGGACTTATTGCCATATAAAAATCATTATTCAAATAATCATTATCGGCCTCATATCATAGGCTCATTTCATGCATTCATTAAATAAAACATACCTGAAGAACAAATCCCCGACCCGAGTCCCGGACGGGTCATCAGTCAAACGGGGCGACTCGATCGTAGTTTGACCAAACCCGTTTGGTCAAAACGGCTAGAAACGAGTCTTAGCCATCGAGGCTTGAATAAGATATCACATTCCTTTCATGCTATTTATTCAATTTTAAATGTGAATTATTAATTCATACGAAAACCGCTTGACTTAAAGGATATCAAATTAAACTACGATCTCGTCTTATAATTTCTAACATGTGAGAAATAATAATTTTATGAAAAATACTTTTAATTAAATAATTTACTTATTAAAAATTTCCCACTTGCTAAATATTACAAAACACGATAAATTAACATTAAACTCAAAAACCGTCACAAGTCCCAAAGAGGGACCCACGGCTGATTTGAGCCGAGACCAAACCGGACCTGAACTGGGCCCACGGGCCTGGTTTGGGCTGTTTTGATTAAAATTCTAAAAAACCGTTTCTTAATATTTCCCGCATGCTTAACATATTTAAAACCCGTCAAAACAACAACAAAACAATCAAACATCGACACAACTCCCAAGCCAACTCACGGACCCACCATGGACCAACCCAGACCGGGCCTGAACCGGCCTGAACCGGCCTGGTTTGGGTCGGTTCTCCAGCCCCTTCACACGGTTCTAACCACAAACAAACACCAAAATATTTCCAACATGTTTAATTAACAAACAACCATTTTAACAACCATCCATACAAAAATCATGATTATGAACAAATCATACAAATTTGTCAAGAACACTAATCATGCTAATTATTCATACAACATAATAAAAATAACTACTTATCATGTTACTAACTAAAAATCGTAAATCAACAACATAAACAAAAACATAAGAACAAAAGATGAACCAAAAAAAAAAGAAACAAAAGCTATGTAACATTAATTCGTCGAGTAACTCGGAATCGTTACCTTAGCTAGCAAAATCAATTAGCACCAAAATAAGAAGTAAATAAAAATAAGAAACCCGTCTTCTAATCTTCTCCTAAAATATACGAGTCACCAAACTCATCTTCAAAATCTTCCCCTATAAGAAATGACAAGAAAAACATGATTAGAATTAAAAACTTGATTTTCCATAATTAAAGTGTTGAAAACGATTTTGCCGGAATTGGAAATAAAACGTACTTGAAGATGGAGAGCGAAGAGGAGATTCTAGAAATATAAGTTAGGACGGATTTGAATAAGAAATGAAGGTTTTATGACGATTTTGCTCAAGAACGACGAAGAACGATGAAGAACGACGAAGAACGACGAAGAACGATTAAAGAAAGTGTTAATTTGATCTTAATTTGATTTATTGTAAAATGAAAAGGTAGTTAGTGGGTAAGTGTGGTGAGTGAGCCGTGTACATATAGAGAAAATATGTAGTCGGGTTTTGAAATTGTTGTTACGGAATTGACTCGGGTTTTATAATTAATTAAGGTAATTAATTAGATATCATTAGATTAATAATCAAATATCTAGATATTATGTTATTGTAATCAAAAGAAAGACAAATATCTAGCTCTAAGAGAGGAAGGAGAGCCGTGTGGAGTATGGTGATATCGGGTCTGTTTTGTAAACGGTTTTGCGAAATTTTCGTTGACGGATCGATAAAGTAATAAATATCTAAGATATTATTATAAGATTAATCAAAATAATGAAAATATCCAAAAGTGAGTGGAAAAGGATGACATGTGCGTGTGACTCATGCCAAAGTCGGGTTTCGGGTTTGTTTCGGGATTTTAGATGACTCGGGAATAGTTAAATGATGCTCGGGTTTAAACCGTAAAACCTTATTATAAATTCCGAATAAATTAAAAATAATTTTATTAAATTATCATAAATTCTAATAAATCTAAATAAAAATAAATTAAAAATATTATTTTTTTAAATAAAATTTCGGTCTTCAAACTTACAAGGCGAGTCGGGAAAAAGTCAACGAAAGTCAAAGTTGACTGAAAAACGGGATTCTCATGGAATCTCTCAAAAACTCCACATACGAACTCGGAATTTCAAAATACGACTCGTAACAATAAATTCTATTTTAAAACTCAAGTTTTGCTGAAAAGTACTCGTAAGATATTTTACTAGAAAAATTGGGTACTTTTCGGGTTGTTACAAAGAGGAAGCCCGCCTTTGGAGGGAACAACAAGATAAAAGGTGGCAAGAGCAACAAGAAATGTGGACAACCCAAAATGCTTGGAGGGGGCAAGCTACGAGCCATTTCCAAGCTCAAAATGAGCGCCACCACACTTATCTTCAAGATTCTTATGAAGATGCGGTGGCCCAAGAGGATGTTTATGGCTTGGCTAGCTCACTCTTTGGTATGTTCATCCAACAAAACCCGAGCTACCCCACTCCGTACACTCAAGAGGTCCTTGATGAAGGCCTAGAACGAAGAAGAAGGGTTAGAGAAGAAAGGGAGAGGAGGAGAAACCGAGGAGGTGCCTCGGGTTCTTCTCATTTCAACAATTGATGAGGTAACCCATTTTCTTTTCTCCTACAATGAGGACATTGTATGTTCTAAGTGTGGGGGAGAAGATTGTATATAAATATTTTGTTTTGATGCATTGTATTTTGTTTTGTTTTAATTTTGAGGAAAAAGAAAGAAAAAAAAATTGAAAATCCCGGCTAGGTGAAAACCCACAAGGGTGGGCACCTAGGCAAAAAAATTGGGAAGGTGGCCGAGGACGGAATGAAAACCCGAAAGGGCATTCCGGGCAAAATGAAAAATCGAGTTGCGAGCCACCAATGAGAGGAAATGAAAAGCTAAGGTGAAAACCCGAAAGGGCACCTTAGGCAAAATGAGGGATTTTCAAGAAAAAAAAATGAAAAAAATGAAAAATGAAAAAATTTGAGCATAATACTTTCTATGATGAGGATTTTGGAGGTATAAGAAGGGAGTTATAAGGAGGAATTTGAAAGGAGGTTAGTTTAGGATTTCTTTTATTTTCATTTTGTGTCACAAATTTGGTTCCAAATTGGTGGATTTCTCTTGGTGGTTGCTTGGTTGTGCAAATTGTGTAGTTTGGGGCCAACCAAGTAACCATGCTTTACACTAGTGGAGTAATAAGGGGGTGGTATAAGTAGTGGAGTTGCATGGAGTTTGGTGATGAAGGCCATCTCGCTATGCCTTGGGATAAGGCAAAGATGGTCATACTACATTCTTGGGAGCTATAAGAAGGGAGGAATTGAGTTGAAATGAGTCGGAGTTGGTGGTGTTTCGAGTCTTGTTTAGAGGGAGTTATAAGTAGGAAGTGGTAAGGGAAGAGTGTTAAAACAACCTTGAGTCATTTTTTTTGTTTTAATAGGTGGTTGTGTTTTGAGGGAGATATAAGAAGGTAGTAGTGAGGGAAGAGAGGTCATTACCTTCGCATGCTATGTTTGGACTTGTGTTTGTCTTGCTAATCTCGAGTTTTACACGGGACGAGTAAAAGTCCAAGTGTGGGGGTATTTGACAACACCAAATTGTGTTGTATCTAGTAGTACTTATTAGGGTCTTTTGTTTTACTTTTTACGGGTCATTAGCGTTGTTTTATGTTAACTTTAGTTTTTGTAATAATGTTGTTATTTAGTAATTTGAGTCAATTTTGAGAGTCAAACCCGGAAGTCAACGAAAGTCAAACCCAAAACCCAAGACCCAAAAACCCGGAAATTGGAGTGGGCTAGCAATGAATCATCAAGGCAAGAAGACCAAACCCAATGGGTCAATGGAAGTCAAGGCGGGGCCAAAATCCAAGGGTCAACGAAAGTCAAGAAGGAAAAGCAAAGGAAAATCTGGCAGTACAGGACGCTGCCAGCGTCACAGGACGCTGCCAGCGTCATCACGACGCTGCCAGCGTCGTAGGACGCTGCCAGCGTCCAATTCTCAGCACGACATTTCTTCATTTCTCCGTCTTGTCTTTTGAAAGCCCACCTTTCAAGGCCCCTAGGTTTGCGGACCAAGGGTATATAAGAAGAAAACTGAAGAGAGAGAAGGGGAACCAAGCATACAACATTGAACAACACATTTTTCCTTAGAAATTCTCTCTAGTTTGTTCTTCAATTTTAGCTTTTGTAATTTGTTTGAACTTGAAGATGGGTTGTAATACAAGGATTATGGGTAGCTAATTTTCTATTGCTTAGTGTAATTTGAACAAGTTCTCTCCTTTAGCATTGTAAGACCTTTCAAACCTCTTCTTCTCTATTTAATTCCATTTCCCTATGTTTAAATTCCATTGTTGAATGAATTGTTGTTGAGACTAACCATCTTAGTAATTGTTTGTTTAATTATTGCTTTGTCTTGATAAATTTGGTTAATTTGTCTTGGTATTTGTTGAAGCAACCTTGAAAGATTGTAACTTTGGTTTAAAAGTTGGAATCTTTTGAGTGGAATTTGGTTTATTGTGTGATTAGAACATGGTTTAATGTTTTTATTACATGATTCTAGCATATTTCTTTGGTTTTGTGCTTAAAGCTTGCATCTTTTATTGTGCTTATGTTTTAATAAGTATTGGTTGGGTTGTAAAGGGCCATACATGGATGGTTTAATTTATGTTGGTTAATTTCTTAGGAATTTGTATTAGATAATTAGAAAAGAGAGGAAAGGAAGGGTCTTTACTTTGTTAATTGTGGGGAACTTGGGATAATTGCACTAAGTTGTTTCTCCATATTTGAATCTTTGAGTATTTAGCTTTTGTTGGTAATTTTAGACTTGGTAATCAATTCTCATGCAAAACTTTCTCCCTATATGTTATCTACATGTTTTCTCATTGTGAATATCATAGTTTGTAATTAATTTAAGCTTTTATTTAATTAGTGTCTTCATTTGTGATTAGAGTAATTAGTTTTGTTAATCGATTTTTAGCAAGAGTCTAGATTGGATTATTTAGTTTTACCGCTTTCCCTTGGGTTCGACCCTTTTCTTACCCTTACTACCCTTTTATTTAGGATGGTTTGAGTCTAGGTAAGGTTTTATAAATTTTTATTTGGCCTAGCTAATTTGCGGAATTAACGACACCGTATTATAGCTCGTCAGAGGGCGAAATTAAAATAAAGGTAAATATATTACCTAAGGATGAAAATAAACAAACAAAGCAGCGACAAGCAGCGATGGCGACAAGTAGCGGCGGTCGACGGTCGGAGGTAGCTAGTGGTGGTCGTCTGTGACAACCCTCGCGAATGCGGAAAGATAAAACATACAAGCATGTGAATTATATAGCGGAAATATGAAGTTTAAAAAAAACTTTTATACATGCAAGGAAAGAATACGAGGAGTGTCATATATTACAAACTAAAGTACGAATTATACCACACCAAGAGACGAAGTCTCTCTAAAAGGTTAACATGTGAAAGTGATCTTACAAAATAGATGGGATATTTTCGAAATAGATGGGGTATTTTCGAAATAGATGGGGTATTTTCGAAATAGATGGGGTATTTTCGAAATAGATTTAGCAACTAGCTAAACAACATCTAGAGGTGTTTCATCCCGGGACAACGCCCGCTAGCTCACACCCGAACCCAAAATAGTAAAAGCAAAAAGCCATCCATGCAAGCAACCTGTTCATTCATGAAAAACATGAACGCCACAATCAGTGGGGAGTAACTCCGGGTTCTCCCAGCCATATCACATTAAACGTACATATAAGGAAATACAAAAGTAAAAGCATGCATATATAGATATCCATGTGAGTTACGATAAGAATAGATAGGCAATTCTATAGATAATGATAAGAACATAAGAGGCACAAATCCGAATCCATCATGATATTCAAAGACTCGGGAAAGACACTCTTAGGCAATCGAATACGCTCACTAGGGCTTGCATCTCACCGTTAGCGGTATAAGATTGATAAGATTGAGACTCGACAGACAACCAAGTCAAGTCATGCGATGATCACAGTAAATCCAACATATTATCATCCATTCACGAACCAAGACATTGACGGTGTCCAATCATGCAATGACCATGAATAATATCATGAAATCACGCATTCAAAGACGACACAAAGACGACATCTCTCACGGTAAATGAAACGCACTAGCATCGTGTACATGGCAAGTATGATTAAAAGGCATCCACGGGATAAAACATTTCCCTGAACTCATACACGATGCTACATTTCGTATATGTAGACTAATTTCCTCCTGGTAGCACGACGATAATAAATATCCGGTCCTAGTCTAAACCTGGCCAGGATCTCGGAATAAACGTGTTCCGATTCGACATGCGATAAAAACGTTTCGCATCCAAGACTCGGGCTTATAAATAAACGCCGAGTACCCCAAATTCGGTAGATCAATTCACGAAAGAGGCGGAAAAGAGCACAAGCCTCATAACAAGCGGTACGCTACATGCAAATAACACCACCTCGCAAGTATACAACATTTGACGGCCGGGTCGATCAACGCATAGCGTTCAACTCCCAACAACGTCGTCGTATGCCCACTACACATGCAATTAAGCAGTAGGATACCTCTCCGTTCCGACATTCCAGCCTTACGAACGGGAAGGTAGCCAAGGGAATGAGAGTACAAAGCACAAGACAAAATAGTGCTCAAACCGTATCATTTGTAAAAACCGACTCAAAGTGGAACATAGCAAAAACCGTCACAAAACATGTGATACATGCGAATGAGATATCATAAATCCAAAACATGAATCAATACATGATACCCAAGCATTAGACCAAGTTTAAGAAGCATAATAAATAAGAAACATAGATAACTCTCCAAAACAACAAGTTTGGAAACTAACTTAAACAAGGGTTCACTTCAAACTGTCATAACTAGAGTTCTAGATATGGGAATGCAGAAATTCCAAGTCGAGGTGATAGCTTATCCTCTTACGGTTCCAACGAGTGGTCACAAGCCCAAAACAAACTAGTCACGAAGGAGATATGAGCATTCTACCAAAAAGGGTCAGTGCTGTGAATTTGCACGGGTCACCCGAGAACAACCACACCATTCCTATCATTTCCAATTTTCATAATTTACTTCTATCAACTAACAACAATCAATATTCATCATCAACAATCATCAACTAACAACAATCATCATCCAAAATCATAATTTCTAAGCTTTCTAATTATATTCCAAAAACGAATTCTAACATGGAAATCATGTAAAACACGTAAATGATATCGAGTAACCCTTCACCGTTACCTTTACGCGTCTGTAAACGGTTACTAAGCTTTCCTAGTCTCCACCTACAAACAATTAGATAATAAAAGCGGAATATCATCCACCTTGAGAAAGACGGATAATTTAAAAAGCGAGAAAGACGGTAATTTTATTACTAATACGGATAGAGGAAGCTAAGAGGGGAAGAATAAGACGAACTTACGCGAATTGAGCGAGAAACGAAGGAGTAGCGACGAATCTAAGCTTGAAAGGATATGGAGGCTAGGTTTTGGGTTTATTTGGTGAAGAAGAAGGAGATGTAGTTGTGAGGAAATGAATTAGGTTTAGGGTTTGAGGGAGTATATGTAGGGTGAGTCGGAAAAGTCAACGAAAGTCAAAGACGGCTCAAAAGTTAAGAAAAGTCAAAGACGACTCAAAAGTCAAGAAAAGTCAAAGACGACTTAAAAGTCAAGAAAAGTCAAACTCGACTCAAAAGTCAAGAAAAGTCAAACTCGCCTTAAGACGGGATTTTCATGAAATCTCACAGAAATTCCAAATACGACCTCGGAAATTCTAAATTCGACTCGGAACATAAAATTATAAATTAAAACTTAAATTTGCTGAAAAGATTTCGTAAAATATTTCTACTAGAAAAATAGGGTACATTTCCGGGTGTTACATCGTCGGATCTACAACAAACAACTAATAAGGAACATATAAATTAACAAAAGGAGAAAAGAGAGAGAATGAAATATTAATTAAACTTACTAAAGATGTAGTGGTCAGAAAGTGGTAGCCGGAGGAAGTTAGCCGGTGGTAGTTAGGTAGCCGGTGGTCGGAAAGTGTGGATTTAATTGATTTGGGGGTTAGGTTTTGGGGAAAAAATGAATTGAGAATGACGGAATTCTTCGTGCGATTTTTTACATAAACAGATAGATACTGACGGAAATTCCGTCAGTAATCCGTCAGGTTCCCGATATTTCGAAAAACGTTCTGACGGAATTTCCGTCAGGAATAAGTTTGACTGAGGCTTAATTTGACTATGTTATTATTATGTACTGACGGAAATTCCGTCAGTAATAATCCATTTTACTGACGGAATTTCTGCCAGTGGCAGTTATTACTGACGGAAATTCCGTCAGTACCCGTTAGTGAATTTTATCGCCTTTGACTTAGTCAACGCGCCATTTTCTACTGACGGTTACTAACGGATAATCCGTCAGTTTTATTTTTTCGTCAGTATTCCGTCAGTAGTCCGTCAGTGATAATATATTACTGACGGAATTTTTTTTCCGTTAGAAAAACCGTCAGTTTCCCGAGATATCCTTGTAGTGAGTTCAGCTATACTCAGTTCAGTTCAGTTCAGCTCATTCAGTTCAGTTCAGTTCAACTCAGTTCAGTTCAGCTCTATTAAGTTCAGTTCAGTTCAGTTCAGCCCTAATAAGTCGGAAAGAACATGGCCTTAGTATGAGATTAGTAATTAGATTGATTATTAAGTTGAGATTAAAGCTATTAGATTGTTATATATTGTTTAGAATAGATAATAATGATTATCTTCAGTTAGATGATTGCTAATAAAGAATAATTTGGGGGAAATGATTATATATGATGGAATTGTTGTTGTTTAACATAGAAGTTGAGGAAAAGTGTTGTTGATTATAGTTTATTGTTTAATAGCATGAGATTTGAGATAATGTGACCTAGATTATGTTTATTGACCTTGTTAGTGTTAGAATTGTGGGAAATAGTTATTGTAGTTAGGCCGGAGTAATTAGTCTTATGTAGTAGTGCTTGGTAGTAATTAGTAGTAATTGTTACTATTATGATATTGTTGGTGACGACTTGTAGAGGAGGACTTCTACCTTGACTTGTTATGATTTGCTTGTGAGATTGAATGTTAAAAGGTAGGTAATCCTACTCCGTTTATGTGTATGTGATTGATTGATGTGGATTATGATATGATTGTGAGATGTTAATTGGAATTGGGTGATTGATTGTGTTTGTGATATATTGGTATATGAGAGATGATATTTATATAGAGCGGTTGTGGGAAACCGGCTTCATAGACTCCGTGGGTCGCTCCTCATGGTTCCCACGTGGTTATGACCTGGGTTTGGGGGTGAACTGCTTCGGTAGGGCCTATTGTGTCTACGACGTGCCCTGGACACGGCGGTGTGCTTGTTTATGGCACCGTGATTGGTGCTACGGTGTCCTCCTTAATGGCACCATGGTAGCTACTTGATGACACCGAATATGTGTGATGGATGGTATTGTGATTTCATATGGTTGATTATGTCCATGTAAACTGACCGTTGTTGTTGTTTTATATACCGTGACACATACGATATTTTTGGCATATCGCGAGTAGACTTGAGTAGGTGATGATGATGATGATTGATAATTGGATGCATGTTGGTTAGATGCACGGGCATGTACGAGATTAGAGTCATCATTTGTTATGGTCATTAGTTTGTGTTTTGGATTTGAGTTGTATCTTTGACCTTGAGTTGTAGTTTGTTTGGGGTTTGGATTTTGGATTTGTAAACCTTTGGGTTGACTTCTTTTTATATTATCGATAACTTGTTTTGAAGACTCATTTTGGTACATCCTATCTTCGGGAAATCAGGGTGTAACACCTTCCTATACTTGGAAGGCCTTGCTTAAAGGCTCCAGGTATGGCGGGGGTGTTACACAGTGGTATCAGAGCGACGATCTTGGAACTAAACTCGAGGTGAATTTATTGGAGCCAATTTGCTAAAATTGGGGAGACGTCCCTAATGGCAGAATGACCCTCTCATTCTCTTACCGGTCACTTAACGTGGGTAGATACAGGATGGGAAGCGATGTGATTTGATGTTTGTGCCTTGTGTGTCTTGTGATGATTATGTTGTATGCAATTGTGCTAGTAGTTGTGTTTGACGATTTCGAAATTGAAATGGTGAGAAGATGTGATATTCTTAGAATGGAATTGATGTGAGCCATGTTGATGCACTTAGAAGTATGATATAAGTTTGATTTGGAGTGGAAATTGGATTTGAATGATGATTGACATGCTTTTGTATTTATTTAATTCGATTTTGAAGGCAACGGGAGCTTAATCGGGCAAGTAAGAGTGAGCACTCGGCCAAGTGGCTTATGTTACTCGACCAAGTGAGGATTTTTGGAAACTCCCTGATTGTTGGCATTCGGTCGAATAGGATGGGGACACGACCGAGTAAGGGTTACTCGAACGAGTGCGTTATGTGACTCGGGCGAGTATAGTTAGATAATCGACCGAGTAGGGTCGATATTTGACCAAGTAAGTGAGCTACTTGGCCGAGAAGAGACCCCACTCGACCGAGTTTGCTTTGTTTTGTTGTGCATGTGTTTACTTTTCTAAGGAAAGTTAATGGAATGTTAGGATTGTTTTGTATCTTTTGTTTATATAAAAAGTGGTGAAGAAGGCTAACGTTGACCCTTATGAGACAATGAGTGCCTAGGAGATCAGTCGTTTGATTGAACAAAATGCCGCATTAACGGAAGCGCTAAGTGGAGTGAGCCGAATGAAGGCATTGGTGTAGACGCAACGGAGATGAGCTCCATAATAGCTCTTCATCATCCTACAAGGTACAAAGGAGCTTGAGCACCTAAGCTACTAGATGAGTGGACACGACAAATGGAGAACATATTCGATGTTACAAAGTATCCGGAAGCAATGAAAGTGAACCAAGACGCCTTCTATCTTGGAGGAAAGGAATGATTGTGGTGGCACTCAAGCCGAGAGAAAATGAGGGAATACTACAAGGAAACAACGGATGAGAGCTATATTCCATGGACAAGCTTTAAAGGCGAATTGAAGGATGGGTCCATCCCGGAGCATATCCGTAGCCGTTTACGTGCCGAGTTTGACATATTCCTCATGACTAACGACATGACTGTATACGAGTACTACACGATATTCATGGAGCTTGCCCATAATGTGGAGGAAATGCACATTAGTCAACCAATGATGGCGGTCGGATTTTAAAAAGGTCTAAGTTTTGATATCATGAAGAAGATGACGGCCAGAATGTTGACGGATGTGAAAGAGGTGTATACAAGGGCGGGTAATTTTGAGAGGACTGTAGCCATGACCAAAGATCTTGAGGAGAAGGTAGGTGAGAAGAGAAAAGCGGAGAGTGAAGGTGGAGGCCATTCAAGCTTTAAAATGGGTGGATTTTCTCAACACCGGACCTTTCCGGTGGGAAATTTGGAGGAAGAGCTCGTTTTGGAGGTGCAGGATGTGGTTCATACCGAAGTGATCCTACTCGGGCGGGACCACAATGCTACGGGTG
Source organism: Heliosperma pusillum (assembly GCA_022085475.1). Lineage (NCBI taxonomy): Eukaryota > Viridiplantae > Streptophyta > Magnoliopsida > Caryophyllales > Caryophyllaceae > Heliosperma > Heliosperma pusillum. Next base: position 12,260 of record JAIUZE010067340.1, read on the forward strand.
TGGTGGCTTCGCTCAGAAGAGGCATGAGTTCATGAGCGGTGCAACCTCCATGCGATCTTCTTTCAACCAAGGTAGTTTTTATCGTGGCGGAAGTCAAGGTGGTGCAAGCTATAACCAAGGCGGGGCTTGGAATCAACAAGCAAGATCATTCAATCAAGGAGGCTTTAGTAGTTTTTATTCATCCAACCACTCTAATCAACATAGTGGAGGAAGAAGACCGGAAGTGAGTGCTTCCGCTAGCACGGCTCAAGGAAGACCGAAGCAAAGCGGTAGGCTATTCATGATAAACAAATTAAAGAAGAGGCGGTGGATAATGCTCAAGTCATGACAAGTACTTTTCTTGTTAATGGTCATCCTTCTTTCATATTGTTTGACTCGGGTGCCACACATTCTTTTTGTGGCTCAAGAGCATGTTGTGATTGAACGGGTCTACGCTTGAAAATATTGTTTGGCGAACCTAATTTGTTACCCATGGCCATTACAGTGGGCCTTGTTTGATTGTCCAATCCTGCCCATCAAAATAAGCGGGCCTACCCGTTATTTTAATATCTTATTACAATCACGCTCATTTCAATAGGGGGCCGAACGGGCCGGCTCGGACTTGATCCGCTCTAGTAAAAAAGTGCACAATGACAATTAGCGGTGGGTTTATTTTTTCAACATGACCCATGGGCCTTGGACTGTAAGTTGAGACTTACTCCATAAATAGTCCTCGCTTGATACACAAGTTGGTCGACCATAATTCAGGAATGACCGAATGAATAATCTGGGCGAAAGTGTAGAAGACTGAAGAGTAATGGAAGGAAGAAGAATAAGACGACAATGGAGACCAAGGCCTCAAACTCTATTACCACTGCGTTCTACTCCTCTCTCTAATTCCCTTTCTTGCTGGTCTTTTTTTTATTCTTTCTTAATTTAGTATTCTATTTATCAATATTGAGTTTATTTATACACAAATTGAATTGTTATGCAGGTATTGTGATTTTAAGATGACTTTTCTTAATGAACCACTTTACCATTTTGGTCAAAAACATGCCAGGTTATTATGAACCTATCCTTTTCTTTAAATTCAATGCTACCGGTGTCGAAACTGCTGTTTATTTTGTAGAGTGATATATACTCCATTAAATACTCGGTTATGTTTTTGTACAGGTTTTTGAAAGTTTGGTTTACTGTGGGGACTGGTTTTAGCTTAAGCATGCTGCTTGGAGTAACCATGGTTAAGAACATACTAATTTATTTATACATCTTTATTCCTTTTCATTTTATAGCTCATATATATATATGTATGTTCATGTATTGAGTCGTTGTGCATTTTACATGACGGGCAGGTACTTATTTGGCACTTATTTACCACTTCATGGCTAACCTCAGAAAGTAATAAGCTTAGTGATGTGCTTGACTCCTTGCTTTTTGGTGTCAACCCTTGGGTGAGCCTTCTGTGTTTCTCTACTTTTCATGGCTTTGCTTTTATTTATAGAACATAAATGAAGATTTTTGTGTAGGCAATGAGGTTTAAAATGTCGCTTGCTGATCTTGGATACTTGGTCGCTGCTACTGTAATATCTGTTACTGTGCATGAATTTGGTCATGTTGCTGCTGCGGCAAGGTCAGATTTTTGTCCCTAATGGATGTGTAATTCATTTTTATCCGCTTAAGTCAATTACCCCCATTTGCCTTGTTGACAAAGCATTTGAATGACGGGCCTTATTGGTAAGCTCTGTAATTGAAATTAGTGTTCATTTCTCGAGCGGTTTCCTCATTTTATCTATTGTAGGAATCTCTTCACCTGGAATCAGTGAAGGCATAGAATTGGAATACATTGCGATATTTCTTGCCATATTGTTTCCAGGAGCATTGGTTGCGTTCAATTATGAGTTGCTGCATTCTAAGCCGCGCTCGACTGCCCTTCGCATATATTGTGCTGGCATTTGGCATAATGCAGTGGTGAGTTCTCTCCCTTCTTCCTGATCTTGGCTATGTACTAATTCAAAGAATATTCTACATTGTAATATGTTTGTTGGAAAAATGAAAGGTTTATTATGATTCCACCTTTGTATGCTTAAAACTAACTTTCTGAACTTCTGATTAAAGTGTTGTGCAGCATGTGGACTGGCGTTGTTGCTATTACCCCTACTTCTTTCTCCTCTCTTCATACATGGGGATGGCCCTATGGTAATTGCAAAACCTTAACATATTCACAAACCAACTTTATATGTCCTGTCAATTCATTCAAAACCAAAGTTTATTTATTAGAATTTGATGTATATTGCGGGTACAGGTAGTGGACGTGTCTGCTAGCTCACCTTTGTCTGGCTACCTGTCTCCTGGTGATAACATTGTGTCATTAGAAGGAGCGAAAATGTTTAGTGCTGTAGATTGGATGGAAATGGTTAATTCTCTGGAGAAGCGGTCACTGGCGAGCTCTGAGTTTAAGGTTATGAAAGGTTATCCAACTATGAACAGAGCTTATTGCGCCCCAAATTTTTTGGTGCAGAATAGGGAAAGATTGTTCTCAGTGTCCAATCATTCTGCATGTCCTGATGACCACGTTGCTTTTGTGTCCACTCCCTGCTTTGACGTAAGGTCCCCTTCTGATGGCACTGGATACTGTCTTGGTTCTACTGATGCTGTTAGTCTTAAGAGTTGTGGGAGCGTGGGGATGTCTGAAAGTACCTGTGTATGTTCTGAGGTAAGATCTTTGGCTCTGATTTTTTGTGTTTTTCTTTCATGGATGGGGAGGGGTGGCTGACCTACCCCCCTGCAATCCCATTGAATATTTTAAAGATACTAGTGCAACGACATGACTCCAATTATTCAAGATCTCCCGCAAATGGCGGTAGGGGGGAGTGTTACCAGCCTAACCCCTCAACACCTAGAGGTTGAGAATTGCATCAAATGACTGGTAATCTGTTACTCCACTATAAAAGGAAGCACATGTATTTTAGGGAGTCATGTTGCTTTTTATCCATAATAATTTAAAACCAAAGAATAGTGAGCCTCTGACTCTATTGCAAATGGGAAAATGTGAAGATTTTATTATATTAACTTTTCGATTTTTATTTTTAAGCATTAATAGTGCTTAAATTGCACTTGTTTTTAGTTTCTGGTGTTCAAGGACTCTGGGTCCTATGACATGCACCCATCATTACAACAACATTACCCCAATGCCTCAATAGCTCCCGCAAATTGCGGGCTAAGGGCGAGGGGGGGAGGGGGGGTGTTTCAGATTTACGCAGTCCTACCCTTGTTTTTTTTTCTGTGGAAATGCAAGTAATATCATAAGAACCCAAAATAAGGCAATCACCATTACATCAACTGTTTTAATATTCTTCACACAAGAAGAATATTTAACTCCATTTCAACTACACAAAACATCAACTAAGTAAACAGTATAATCTAACTACATTAATACCTTGCTTGTGCACCAGTTGAGATCTTCATTCCTGATTGCTCCAAACTGAATAGCCATCAGCACCTGAACTGTGCCTGAATCTGTTGGATTATCACTCTAAGCTGTTTCATATATCCTTCCAGTCTACATCTATTCCTGACTTGCCATACCTCATATTGAACAGCTACAATCAGAGCACTAAGAATCACTCTTGTGAATCCGGAAACATTCCTCATTCTGATTACAGTCTCAGCACGAATATTCCCCCTAATCTGCACCTGCAGCCATTCCATCAAGCATTCATAACACTTTCTCACAAAGAGACAGTCCGGAAATAGGTGCCTATGACTTTCATCATGTAAATCACATAGGAAGCAGCAAGTCTGATCAGTAATACCCATGCTATGTAACCTATCAAGAGTAAGGAGCCCCTCCTACTTAATCAACCAAATAATGAACGAATGCTTAGGAATATTAAATTTGTTCCACACAACCCTAAAGCAAGGGACTTTTGTGCTCGTTCCCTGAGTTAACCAATCATAACATTTGGAGATGGAGTAATCATCAGTGGTCCCTATCCAAGTTCCATGGACATAAGCAGGTTTCAGAACATTTTTAACTTCACACACTTCCTCCATGACCAAGAACTCCAGCTGCTTGGCTCATAATTCCTCCAATTAGTCCCTTTCATATGAAGTTTATCTATCCACTTAATCAAGAGGTTATCTTTCTTGGTTAATCCACCACACCAGTTTTCCAACTGCAGCTATATTCCATTTCTTACTATCAATCAGGCCTAAACCACCACAGTCCTTACTAGTGCATAGAGAATTCCAAGCAACTAAAGGTGCTCTAGAGTTAGATTCACTCCCTTCCCAAAAAAGTTCATACAAAGGTAAAATGAATATAGGAGACCAGTAGCTGTGAATGGTGTTTAGGACAGATTTAACCAGAACTAATCTTCCAGAATAAGAGATTCTCCTTTTATTCCAGCCCCTTATTCTAGTAAGCATTTTATCAACCAAGATGTTACAATCAATCTTTGTCAACCTTTTATGAGAAATATTGACACCTAGATACTTAAAAGGGAGAGCTCCCTTCTTAAAGCCAGTGTGCAGCAGAATGGCAGTTGCATCAGCATCTTCAACTCCATTCATAATGAAATCAGATTTGTCAGGATTAATCTGCAAACCCGAAGCTTCAGAGAAACATTTAAATGCCTCCACTATCATAAAAAGAGTTAATATCACCTTTGCAAAACAGCAAGATGTCATTAGCAAAAACATTAGGTGTTGCATTCTCAAACCTTTACAAAGAGGATAAAATCTGAATCCTGGAATATTACTAACCTCGTCAAGTAATCTACTAAGGTACTCCATACAAAGAGTAAACAACAAGGGTGATAAAGGGTCCCCTTGCCTAAGTCCCCTCCCCCCTTCGAAAAAACCATGAACATTGCCATTCAGCACAATGGAGAAAGAACTGGAAGTGACACATTGCATTACAAGATCAATACATTTTTGAGGGAAATGAATTCATTTGAGCATCTGTCTCACAAAAGTCCACTCAACGGAGTTATAAGCCTTCCTCAAGTCCACTTTAAACTTTAAGCATACACATTTCCTAGTATATAGCCTCACAAGGTCCTGGCTAATTAAATATTCCCCATAATTCTCCCCCCTTTAATAAAAGCTGATTGGGGAGGGTTAACTATAAGGGGTAAGACAGAAGCCAGCCTAGTACACAGCAATTTAGAAATAATCTTGTAAATTGTATTGCTGCAAGCAATGGGCCTAAAGTCTATCACAGAGACATGCATGGGTATCTTAGGAATCAACACTAAGTTAGTAGCATTGACTTGTTTCAGAAGTTGCCCATGCAGAAAATAATCTTTGATAGCCACGAAGACATCATCTTTAATCGTTTCCCAACTAGCTTTTTAGAAGTAGGTTGTATACCCATCAGGCCCAGGGCTCTTATCATCAGGAATTGAAAAAACAATCTGTTTAATCTCCTCATCATTAGGAACTGAACAAAGGTTATCCCATATATCTTCATCCACTTTTTCCCCTTTCTCAACAATATAAGCATTAAAGCCTTTAGTTTCATAGTCTTACCCTTGTGTTAGCAACACAAAGAGACTATTTTTGAATTACCTAAATTGTGTCAAAAACTACATCGAATGACTGCCTGACTGGTACTTCACAATAGAAAGAAGCGCAATCACTTTAGTGAATCATTTTGCTTTATTCCATCATAATCCGGAACCAATGAGTAGTGAATCTTTGGCACCATAGAAAAATAAAAATAGGTCCTGAGATATTTTGACTTGAAGCAAATAGGTCCTGAGATGACTGACCATGCCATAGGTCAGGTGCTTTTTGGGATGATGGCAGTTATGAGTCACGATTTGATTTCTCGATTTTCAGAATGAGATGTGCTTGTCACCGGTTCTAGAGCCTGGAGTAGTGTGGGCTGAGATCACTTATCGAAGTCCTCATAATCGTCAATGCAACCCGTCTACATCTGATGCTTCTGATTACCAAGAAAACTGTCACAAGTCTTTCCTTTACGTGGGTGATGCATTTTCCATGACCCGTTCTCTAAGGCTAACATCATATCAACCACGATTCGCCTTCCCCTTTGCTACATATTTACCAGATATGTTTGAAAACATATTGGTGTGGACTTTTCAAATATCGTTAGCTCTGGCCCTCCTTAACAGTCTTCCGGTAAGTTGATTGTATATTGTTTTTGTAAAGTTTTGATTGTTGTCTTTGTTTAATAGCATGAAAAGATTTTTATGGTAAAAACTCGGGCATATATTAACGGATTATATCAAAAGACAAGTGCCTGCTAAATTGCCACATATTTTGGTCAATATTATTTAAAAATGAACCATGACTCCTTGTGGGTTACACTCTTCTGCTTACAACTTAATATATAGTCCTAACTCCTACTTACCCGAAGATCTGTATGTTACTCGTTGTGAGGTTTACACCTTCTCGACAACTTTATATAGCCCTGATTCTCCACTACCTGTACGCTGTAGACCTGTACAATAACAACTTTCCCGAGTGCCAATTATTTGGAGTCTGTATGCATTAAAAATCCTGATGGCTTGAGCTTTGATTACTGTGGGGTTAGCTACGTGTTTCAAATGATGATTCATGTTAGCCGACCTCATGTGTCAAGTCTCTATGACAACTGCTGCTGATGATGTGCAATTCGCTTTGTCCATCGAAATATGGCTTATCACAGTGGATTGATTTAAGCGACTGATTTACTGTGTATTTTTATTCTGGTCATATTGTGCATCGAAATGATCATTGTAATGATGTGGTATCTACCTAACTCTCAGGTTTACTGTCTTGATGGGGAATCTATATTGGAGGTGAGCTCTCTTTCTGTTACTGGCGTCAGTCCTCGAAAGAGGAGACTATTTCTTCAAGTATCCCTCTTTGGAGGCTCTGTACTTGCTTGCCTTGTATTTCTCAGGACTTTGCTCATTCAATTTTGGTAAGATCATTCTCTTTCATTTTCAGCATCCTGCTGGAAACACACTGATGAACGATGATCTCAGTATGTACTTGTACAAGTAATGTATGAAAGGTTGTGACTTTATGCTTGTTTCCCCATTAGTAAAGTTTCAGGTCAGCTTTGCTTTTAGACTTCCTTGCCATTAACACAAGCCAAATCAATATTTACGTCTTCCTCTTTCACCACTGCAGCAGCGGTTACTAATAGAACAGAATATGTAAATATTCGTTTTAGGATATATTTTGTATATCTTGTGTAGTTGTATTTATTTTGTTAGGTTTCCTAATTTCGGTAGATTACCACTTACATTGAGATTGTACTTGTATAAATACATTGTTCATATGAACAATAACGTACGATAACGCAAGCGATTACATTCTTTTATGGTATAAGCCTAAAAATCATTCCAACTCTAATCTTCCTTTCCCTTCCTGCGGCACATCTCTTTCCTCTCTTTATCATGTCTTCACCTCTTTATCCCGTCTTTACCCTCAATAACAAAATAAATACAAGATATACAAAATACTGTATATCCTAAAACAAATATTTACATACTCTATTCTTAGTTACGAGTTACGACCATTTGGCATTGTTTCACAAACCTCACTACAATGCACCAATCAATCACAAAACAAAGCTACAACCATATCCACGACTGCCACCCCATTGCCATGCAAGACAGCTTAGCCAATAGCCATAGTGGCCGAGCAAGATGAAAACAAGGGAGGTCTAATTAGTTAATCAAAATGATGGCTACTGGTAAGAAGGTTGGACATAACCCGGTGAATTGAACCATCGGGTTGTTCTGACAATAAGATGGTCTTACATAACTTGGTTTTCTAAAATTTAATCTTTTAACAAACTAGAGTTAGCTATTTGTGGCGGAGGGGTATAACACAGGAAGAACTAAAAGGGCATGTTTTGCTTGGAGGGGGCACCTGACAGATTTGCTGGATTTCAACGTATGCTTTTGTGGACACAATCATGCTTTTGTGGACTAATTCTTTGTTTGGCACAAAGATGGGCCATAATGTTATATACTTCCTCCCTTCAACTCCACTCTATCAAAAAACTTTTTCACATTTACTGAGACGTGTTTTACACGGTAAATATCGTTAGCTACGTGTTTGCAAAAATTATAAAAGTTAGATATTAATAATGTACTCGTAAAGACGAATCAAACAAGATCACACATGAATATATTTTTTCTTATATATTGAGAGAAAATTGCAATTATATGATCACTTGTGAATACTGTACAAAAATGAAAGTGGTAGAGTGGAGTTAAAGGGAGGAAGTATATACGGAGTGACCCGAATGCACATGCAAAAACCTAGACGCCTCTACCACTGTATGCATGCAAGTTTTTGCAACCAAATTACTTAATATTTGACTATTCTTTTTCTAATAGTGAAGTTAATAACCTGGTCGTATGTAGACCCAGTAAAACCAACCGATTTGAAAAGGTTGACCCGAGATCCAAAATTGACCCGAATCGTGACCCGAAACTAGAGCTGGCAAAAGGTGACCCGACCCGAAGAACCGACCTGACTTATCTGAAAACCAACCTGATAGAACCCGTAAATTTGCTGAACTGAAACCGACCTGAACCGACCCGAAGGTTAACCGATAAACCGATAGAACCTGAAATGATATGACCCGAACCGACTTGTGACTCGACCCGACCCGACCCGAAACCCGATTCACCCACAAACCCGACCTGACCCAAACCGAACTGAACTGACATGTAACCCGTTTTAACCCGATTAAACTCGACCCGACTCATAGCCCAATAATCTTTTTTAAGAATCTAAATTCCTTTATAGTTTGTTTTTTTTGTTAATAAATTTGATATAAAAAATTATCGCTCATTTTAGTTTTCAAAACAAAATGTAATCTTAAAATAAATAGTCAGTTGTAAATTTAGTACGCTATATTCCTAGTTAAACTTATTAATAATTATTTTGCAAGTGATATATGTAGAAAATTTTAAATTAACGCTTTGTGGGAAAAAGACTGTTAAGTTTTGGCTCCATTGAAAACAATAAAGGGAAGAAAGAGTTATGAGTTATGACCATACAATCCGACCTCGGTTATTAACTATGATCTTAAAATCCAAACCTTAAATACACCATTCTAATAGAGCCTATTAAAAATTAAATACGTAGGATCACCGTCAAGATAATAAATAAAATCTATTTCATAGGTAATTCATTTAGTTCCTTGCAATACTTCATGTCAAATGTTCAAAACTATGAACTACATAAACAACTGATTAATTTAGACCAAAAACATTATTTTTTGTCCATAATATAGGCGAATCCGACACTGGATAGGCACTCATGTCATATACTTATAACCGAGGTCGAGCAACATAAGTGTTCAATCAAATTATACAATCATCAACGTTTATAGTGTTATACTCTTATATTTTACAAATATCTTTTATATCGAGTTCCTCTAATCCAATATTATAATTCATAAGTTCAAAAGTGAATTATAGCATATTGACCCGATTAATTTTCAAATTTAAGACGACAATATAAAATACTCGACCCATCAGTAACCCGAAACCAAACCGATCTCGACCTGATCAAGCATATTGACCTCATATATCCCGACTCATTGGTCAACCGATCCAAAACTGAATCGATCTGTTATAGTTATTGACCCGATTAACCTGACCCGTAAGCGACCCAACCCGAACCCGACTCGACCTGAATAAGCAACTTGACCCGACAAAACCCGAGCCCGACATGACCCGAACTGCCTGAACCCGACCCGTAACCGACCTGATTGACCCGATTGCCACCTCTATCCGAAACCTAAATTGGCATGACCCGTCCTGAACATGACCCGAAATTTGTTGACTCGGAACTGACGCTGTGAGATCCCATCTACCAAAAAGTCTTGAAAGGCCTTCCTTACTAAATCGGGATGCTACCATCTCTGTTTCCTGAGGTAATACATATCAAATAAACAATCGAGAAACAACATTTATTAAATCATAGTTTAAATGATTACATTGTCTCAAAACCAAACTGAATATCGTCTTAAATAAAGTATTTAAATCAACTCAAAAATAAAGTGAAAGTCAAAATCATTCTAAAAAACGCGGAAACTAGACTCGTCAGCAGCAGACCTGGCAAACGGGTCAATCAGATGGGGTTCAGGCCGGGCAAGTTCGGGTCTATCATATTATCGGGTTAGTTTGGGTCTGGTCGGGTTGTTTCGGGTTTTGGGTGACTTTCGGGTAAGTTGATCGGGTCAGTTTCGGGTTAACGGGTTGGGTTATTTCGGGTCCGTGTCATTGTCGAGTCAATAATTAAGAAAAGAAAACTGCATATAGTCATTTCAAGTCTTTTTTTTTGTTAAATTAGAGATATCTTTTCGGGTCATTTTCGGGTTAGTGGTTTTGAATCGGGTCATTTCGGGTCGTCGGGTCAGTTTTGGATCGACGCACTTCGGATCAAGTTCAGGTCGGGTCGGGTTAATTCGCGTTTCAGGTTATATTGGGGTTTTGGAACTCGGGTTAGTTTCGGGTCTCGGGTCAGCCTTTTCGGTCGGGTCATTCAGGTCAGATTGCTTTTGCGAGGTCTATCAGCAATGTCATCCCATCCAATCCCCAAGCGAGCTCAAACGGAATACCGGCTAAACTCCTGATCACCATTCCCCATTGGATCACATAAATTTTTAAAACAATAATGGGGTAAGTACTGTCATACATCAATCAACGGACAAAGATAAGTAAACCCAACACAGTGTAGCCAACCATCAACAACAACACCATACTCAAGAGCTACCACCGTAGCGGTAACCCCTGCCAGCGTGAGATTGCAGATCTGACCGGCGTATCACCTATCGATGGTAGAACGCAACACTGAACATCCAAAGCCCTTCTAATCGCAACGAGAGTTCCCGGAACATTAATATGCACATCCCCCTCGTGGCGGGAGAGCCACGAGAGGCAAACTCGGGGTGTGGAACCGTCTCTCGACCGGACCACCAAAATAGTAACCAAATATCATCATCATCACCATCATCTACAACAACCATGGGACAATATCAACAACAACAGCAACAAGAATCATAACCAACAACAATCATCAATCTGATAACATTGATCAACTTATAAAAGTATTGAGTAGGAAAACCCTACCTGTAAGCAAATCCGCAACTAGCAAGCACAATCAAAACCTTTACTCTACGAAATCTCCTCCTAATCAATCAACTAGTATCTATATCAATAATTACTCAAATTCCCATCTCCCAATACAGATTAGGGTTCTACAAGATTACCCTCAATTACTATAACAAATAGAGACAAAAATACTAACAACGAAATTAACAACGAGAAGAGATACAACGAACTAGTGATTGATACTCCGAGCCTTGGAATGATTCAAGATGATTAAGAGGGTTTTGGAAGTGTTTAAGAGAGTTTAATGTTTAATAATGAATGAGTTGTTGGAGTAAGTGTCCTCCACAATCGTGCATTTATATAATAAAACTTATTTGGAGTATACGTGGCATGATTAGTATATTTTGATACTCCACGTCAGTTGATTAGCGTAAATCGGTAACGCTCGGCTGACTAGAGTTTGACGTTATTGTCGTGTGACGGCGGTGATCAACTGATCCCTTTAGGTCACACCTATAGGATGAGACCCAAATTGAATACTAATTATTTGTATACGATACAGTTTAATTAGGGCATTACATATATTTGATATGTACTTTTACTTACGAGAGTTATTTATTGGAAATCGAGTTAGGAACTCATTCCACTTAAGTTTATTAGTCAATTATCGATAACTGACTGAATAAATTTTACGTCTTACTTTAATACGATTAAATAAGATTTAATTTAGTGATTAATTGTTAATTCATTAAATTAGTTGAGGTAATGCATATATATTGAGGTAGAGGTAATTAGTTAATTATATTTACAAAGAGTTGTAAAAATAAATTAACTGGGCATTGTGGTGGGATCCATTATATTGTGATATAATGGTAAAATATCACTTAAAAGTTAAGTATATATATTTGAGTCATATAATTGTTTTATGATCAAATTAACACTTAATTATACTAGATAATTAAGCATATGATTAATAAGTATTTGTGGGACAAATATCAAAAATCAAAATGGACCATAATAGGGCATAATGGACCGGTTTTGAGCACATGGAAGAAGCTTGTGTGTTATTCTTTTCTAACACACAATCAACTATTTGATAGTGACATGTCTTCCATACTTTAATCATCATAACCACCCTTACACACTACCATTATGCATGTGATAATTTTGAGCAAAAATAAGAGCTATGTTGAGTGCTATAACCGGCCAAATGCTCTATATAAGAGCATTTTTGGTTGTTCATTTGACTAGTTGATTTTTTTGATGCTTATTTTGCTTCTTCTCACTAAAAACTCAACTTCTCTATAAACTCTCTTATACACTAATATTCTCTACATATTACTAGTGTAGTAATACCATAATATTAGTAGTATTTATCTTACTTATTATCTAGTTAATAATAAGTTAAGATTTTTGGGTTTAATCTTGGGTGCAACAAGAAGGAGACCTTCTACTTTGGAGGTTGTTTTATGGAGGATCATCCATTAATTTCATGCTCAAGAACAATAAGAAGGAGTTCTTATTGTGCCCATATTGAACCGAAAATACCCAATGTAAGGATGTTTTCGTCTTATCTTTTCTTTTATGCTTTTATATTTGCATGCATGATAACTAGATCCTAAATCATTAAGTTAACGTAATTTAATGAACTAATTAGAAGAGTCTAATTAGAGGTCTAGGACTTTCATGTGGTATCAGAGCTCAATTGTTACATGCATGTCGATTTTAAGCATTAAAATCGAGTTATACGATAACTTGGGTTAAATTGAAAATTTGTGTTCAAAAATGGTTTGCACGAAATTTTTGATTTGCATGCATACCTACTGACCTCAAAATGGTTGTGGTCAAATTTGGTGGTTTTAGGGATTAATTTGCTATTTCTTTTGATTTATGGCCTTTAAATCATGTTAATATGCATACTTTATGTTAAAAGTTAACTAAAAATAGTTTCATGTTGAATCTGGTCATGAATTTTTTACATGATCTCACATGCATGTTGTACATAGTGTCTGTAAAATTTCGTGACTTTTAATTAAGTTTTGCATGATTATTGATTTTTATAAGACAAAAGTCAATAAAGTGAGATTATTATGATCATAAAATTGAAACGTCCTTTTCTGGTCCTGAAAATTTTGGTACATTTTATAATATGATTTATATCATCTTGGTGAAATTTTATAATTTGTTTCACTATTTTACTATATTTAATGGTTTTTATTTGATAAAACCGTTGAATATTAAGTTATTTGTTCATAAAACTTATTCAAAATTTTTGGGCAAATATTTCTGGTTTTTAGAGTTCCTCGAAATGTTCCAGAATGTACAAAAATTTTGGTTTCAAATTTGTATGAGTTTTATATTTTATTTTGGGTTTATTTCATAAATGTTATGATTAAACCTCTATATTTAGCAAATACGATCAATTCGAACTAATTAAATACAAACAAAGTTAGTGGAGACTAATTTTGAGTTCTAAATCAGTTTAGATAATTAGTTTGAGCTTAAATATGATTTAAGTGTTGATTATTGATTTTTAATGGTTAAAAATCGATAAAATCCATAAAACCGAGCTAGAATGAGCATGATAAGTATCAAGGGCGATTTTGGCATATTTTTCCAGAATTTTATTTATGTTGTTATGGTTAAATGAATGAATGTCATTTGTTTAAATTTTAATGCAAGTTGTACCTAGTATGGCCTAGATTATTTTAATTGGTATTACCCGTAATGTAAGGGAATACCGATGCGGTTGTAATTTTATTGCGATCTCGTATCGCCGTTTGTAATAATTTAATTTCATTTTCTAGATCAAATGTATAAAAGGAATTTTATTTGTATCTTTTGTAATTAATTATTATGAAGACGGAGATTCCCGAAGTCGGTGTTCCAAAAGACGGTGCCATGAATAGGCAAGGGGCCAAGGAGTTGGTTTCCGATTTTGTAATCTACTAGTTAATTAGATTAGCTAGGTGGCCATACTAGGATTTATTATTTGCTTGCTTTATTTTTTCCGCTCATGCCAAAATCGCCAACATGCATTTTATTTCTCGATTGTCAATTCAAAGTTATTCAAAATTCACCGACTTAGTTCGCTTATAGGGAATTAATAACAAAATTGACAAGACCTCTCACATAACTTAAAAAAAAAAATTGAGATTTAGCCTTACCAATTAGTAACACCTATGAACCCCGTGTTCATTAGGGCTACCACGCTCGTGGGTCCATTTTTACCTCGGGTAAGTAGGGTGATGCGATCACAAGCCAAAATTGGATTGGACTCAACGAGATAAGCGTTATCTTGGGACTAGGATATGGATTTAGTTGAAATCCGTCAACCAAGAGTTCTAAGTGTAGAATTAGTCAAGTATTGACTTACCATTTTTAGATAAAGGTAGCATGCGATGACTATTTTTGTCTAAAGATGGGTCTTGGAATCACTTATGTAATTTTGTGAGGGGTCATTATATGAGTGACTTGTTAAAATTGTTTTACAAGTGAATTATATATAAGCAATGAATGTTTATTTTCCGTTGATATTTATTTTATTCGCGCAATGACAAATATTTCTTCCTTCTACGAACTTGTAAATCCGTTCAATCGTGGAAAGGTGTTTCCATTATTTTATACGGTAGCATTTGGATTGCGATCTTCGTTTAAACCACCGTAGCTAATGACAAAATGAATTTTTCTTTTGATCCTCATATATTCATCATCGCAAATGTCTCTTAAGAAGAGTATATGAATAAGTCACACTTAGTCAAAAACGTTTTGATTTTGTTTTAGTGACGTCATCTTATAACAATGGTACATCAATCTTTTCGCTCCAACGAAAATATTTGTATTTTTTTTATATGTCGTCATAATGCTCCTTATCGAGGCTTACCTCAAAAGAGGCCAAATCAGTTGGGATGACTAGGTTAATCGATTTATTTGAAATCGTGAATAACCAAATACCGTAGACACTTCATGAAAGGTTTATCCTTTTTGAAGGTAAAACCATGAATGAAATGAAGAATAGTCTTCATTAATTCTAATCTACTTGTCTAAGTAGAAATTCATGAAAGTGAGTGGGAGCTTTAAGAAAGATGTTTTATTCTTAATTGTTAAGAATAAGACGAGGTTCAAAAGTAGGTTGGCACGATATTGGCACAAGCATAGGGAAAAAGGCAAGGCTATTTTGAATAGTAAAGTCAAAACCTAAGCAAGGTGTCGAACCTAACTTTTGATGATTCTATTTTACAGTGTAAGACACTAGAAAAGAATTTTCCCTAAGTTTTCTAAAGAGTTAGAAATTAGGTGTACTATTTTCACCCATAATATCTATATGATCGACATTTATTTTGCTAAAATGCAAGTTTTGGGTATTAGATACCCATTATGGTTTTCATCGATGTATTCAATACATATAATAATTCGTGCGACGGTTAGCCATGATTAAATGTCGATCCATAAGGGAAATATAACTATTGTAGTTTTATTAGAGACATATAAAAGTTATAATGTGATCAATCTAGTTTTGGATTTAGAGGCATACTTTAATAAACGTTATTATGTACATGACCTCTAAATAAAGAATATATTATCCACTTTAGTGTACGACACAAGTGTTTCACTGTTGTGAATGGAACAAGCGTTGTTTCCTTTTTATACCTATACTTGGTCAATGGTTATGCCATACCAATCAACGGTAATTATATTCTTGACCTAAAACTAGAAATTACTTGTCATATAGATTGTAAAAAGCTCAAAATTGGTGACCCAGATCTAATATTGATTCTGAATTGTGTAGCACATCTAAAACATTTGATTTCGAATCTTATGGTGTGTGCGAATCTTGTATTCAAGGCAAGATGATTCGTGCCCTTTTGTTGAAAAGGAAATCGAACTAGTAAGTTATTGGCCCCATTATAAGAATATGTGTGGTCCAATAACAAACACAACCAGAGATGGTAATGGCTATTTCACTTTATTTACCGACGATTTAAGTAGATATTGTATTTGATTCTACTTAATGAGGTGTTAAGAGAAATCTTTGAAAAGTTCAAAGAGCTTCAATGTGAAGTAGTTAACCACCAAGAGTATTAGATAGTGGACTTACGACCAAATCGTAACTAGAAATATCTAAGTATTGACTTTGATTTTCACCAAAATTATTTTGAAATAGTTTCACGAGTTAACTTCTCTAAAACAAGTTATGAGATAAGGTGTTGTTGAATAGAGAAACAGAACCTTATACGATATGGTTTTGTCTTTGTCAAGTTCATCTGAGCCACTTGACTAACTTTGGGATTTTATTATTTTTGTCTGCTATTGCTTTTCCCACGATATCAAAGCACATTTAAAACAGCCGGATTTTATTTCATATACGATATGGATAGGTAGCGTACCTAATTTATAAGTTATCTGAATGAAACAAGTGCTCAATAATCCTACATTGACCACGAGAACAAAGCGTTTGTGACTCGTGATGCTGTCTTTCAATAAAAATACCACGAGAACAAATGTTTCAAGAGCCACAAACTGAGCATATGGTCCGGAAAAGGTTTCCTCATTGCTTGTTCAGTAGTTGTTTCTTCGGAACCTATTGTTCAGTAGTTGTTTCTTCGGAACCTAAGAGGTCAGGTGGAATTTTATCACTCCTTAATAGTGATAAATTCTAATCTGTGA
>JAIUZE010067341.1:0-66380 GCA_022085475.1 Heliosperma pusillum
TACCGGTTCAATGAGTTGGCTCATTATGCCACTCGACTTATTAGGGTAGAGGAAGACAAAGCCTTCTTTTATCTGGGAAAGCTTTCTCCCCAGATAAAGGGGAAGATCAGTAGAGGTTCTACTTCTTTTGTCTCGATCTATAATGATGCCATTTGGGCGGAGAGTTCTATTCGGGAGATTGCCGAGGAGGCTCGTGCTTCTTATATTGCTCCTAATGCCTTTGGCAAGAGACCTCTATATCCTACTTCCCGACCTTCCTTTTCTCCTTCTTTTCCAAACAAGAGGAGGAACTTTCAGATTAGACAGGCAAATCCGACAAACCGTCCATTTGTCCCGAGCAACAACAACGAACCTAAGGGTCGTATCTGCTTTCGGTGCAAGATGCCTATGCATCCGTGTTTTAGCTGTTTCAACAAGCCACTGGTGTGCTTTAATTGTCAGAAACCGGGACATAGGTATGATGAATGTCCTGATAAGAAGAAGACAACTTCTACACCGGTTGTTTCTGGGAGACCTAAGGGTCGGATTTTCATCATGAGCCGCGCAGAGGCCGATGCTCAACCAGACCTGGTGACTGGTACGTTTCAATTTATGAAATCCGTGTTTAATTTTATTAGATACGGGAGCTTCTTTGTCTCTTCCTCAGCCTCGTTTCCTTTTTCGCCTTCGCCTCTTTCATCTTATCTTAATCTTTAATAATGCTTCCTAATATTCCTTGTATCATGTTCTTTTACCCCTGCTCTCTTGAGAAGTAGTTTTTCTTATTAGCTAACGTAAGGGTTACTAGGTGTATTTTGAGGAAGTTTTGAATATGATACCTAACCGTCCTATGGAGCTAGTTTCGTGTTTAAATGATTATGGAAAATGGAGAATAAGTTTAGGAAGAAATTATCCTTGTGGTTTTAAAATATAAAAGCTTGAAGTTGCAATATCTTTTGAGGATCGACATAAGCTTAATAATAGTTGTGGTTGTGGTTAGAAAGTTGAGTGATTTTTAATGTTATTTGGGAATTTGTTGTCGTTAAATGTTGGACCATAACGGGAACAAATACTTTGTGGAATTAGGATTTGATGACACAACTCGAGGAATATCGACATAAGCGAAAATCGAGGTATTGAGAGTTTGGAAGAGATAAATAAATTGATTACGGTCACATTGGCCTATGTTTGGCAAAAGTTAAGTGAATCGAGATTTGTGTGACTAATCTCTTTGAGGTTTCGAGATTCAACTTTTGAGGAGGAAAGGGTTCATTGTAAATAAGTTGAGGTAATGAATTTTTGGAATAAAAAGGATTAAAGGATTTCATAGTAAGTCCTTTACTTTGTGGTTGTTAGCGGTCTTGTTTCCTTAATTATAAATATTTTTAATGGTGATTTCCAATAATAGTTTCGATGGACCTTAGAAGATTCGAATGGAATTTGAATGATTGGGAGTTGTTACTCGATGTGTCATGCTTATGAAGTATCTTGGTAGGAATCCGATGATTGAAATGTTGAGGATATATTGCACTCTCTTGAGGACTGGTTTACTTGTACAGTTAGTATTGTCGAGTTACAATCGACATTAGAATTTTCATAGAGGGAAGATAGTATTGTGGTTCATGCTTCTTTCTTCCTTTCCTATTTTTATTCGATTTATTCTTTCGAATATTCAGTTCCTTCTATCGAGTATCATTTCTCTTAGATATATTACTATAAGCTTTAGTTAGAAATTTTAGGAATAGATAATAGAGTTATTATCCTTACTGTGAAGTTTTGAATTAAAAGCTTTTAGAAATGTTTTATGATTTCAAGTATTTTACCGTCAAGGAGTGTTGAGACTTGTTATTGGAGACGTTCGATAACTAGTTTTCTCATTTATTGATGCGAAAATGTATCTTTTAAGTCTTTGATTTGGACGACGAGGTTTTTGACCGCGGACGAGAACCTTCCGTTCCAGTGATAAGATCCTATATTAATATTACAAGTATATTTTTAACAGTTTTGAATTGGACCTACATATATGTTATGTTCTTTCTCCTAAGTTTCGAGGACGAAACTTTTTAAAAGGAGGGGTGATTGTAACAACCCGAAAAGTACCCGATTTTTCTAGTAAAAATATTTACTAACACTTTTCAGTAGAACTTAAGTTTTTAAAATAGGAATTTTTGTTCCGAGTCTTATTTTGAAATTCCGCGTTCGTATTTGGAATTTCTGAGAGATTTCATGAAAAGACCGTTTTTAGTCATCTTTGACTTTTCTTTACTTTTAAGTCGTCTTTGACTTTTCTTGACTTTTTAAAAGTCGTCATTGACTTTTCTTGACTTTTAAGTCGTCCTAAACTTTTCTTGACTTTTAAGTCATCTTTGACTTTTCTCGACTTTTCAGTCAACTTTGACGTCCGTTGACTTTTCCCGACTCGTCTCATAAGTTTGAAGACCGAAATTTTATTTAAAAAAATAATATTTTTGATTTATTTTTATTTGGATTTATTAAGATTTATCATAATTTAATATAATTATTTTGAATTTATTCGGAATTTAAAGAATAACTTTTACGGTTTTAAACCGAACGTCATTTAACTATTCCCGAGTCGTCTCAAATTCCGTAACAAAACCGAAACTCGACTTTGGCATGAGTCACGCGCCCATGTCATCGTTTTCCACTCACATTAGATATTTTAATTCTTTTGATTAAACCAATAGGAATATCTTAGATATTTTCAACTTTATCGATCAGTTAACGAAAATTACGCAAATCGAGCAAAATCAGACCCGATATCACCCAACATCACACGGCTCTTCTACCCTCTAATAGGCCTTGATATTTTCATTACTTTTGATTACAATATCATAATATCTAGATATTTGGTGTAATTAACTTAATCGTTAATTATATTTAATCGATTACCGTAAAATAATTATTAAACTCGAGTCAATTACGTAACAACAATTTCAAAACCCGACATCCTTATTTGTCTATAAACACACGGCTCAACCCACACTCTTTGCTCACTAACAACTTGTCATTTTACAATAACTCAAATTAAGATCAAAATATCACTTTCTTTGATCGTTCTTCGTGTTCTTCGTCGTTCATCATTTGTTCTTCATCGTTCTTGAGCAAAACATTCATAAAATCTTCATTTCTTAATTAAATCCGTCCTAACTTATATTTCTAGGATCTCCTCTTCGCTCCTCATCTTCACGTAGGGGAAGATTTTGAAGACGAGTTTGGTGACTCGTATATATTAGGAGAAGATTAGTAGACGGGTTTTTCTTTACTTCTTATTTTTGGTGCTACTTGATTTTGCTAGCTAGGTAACAATTCCGATTTACTCGACGAATTAATGTCACATAGCCTTTAGTTTTTGTTCATGTTATGGTTTTTATGATTTTAGTTAGTAACATAGCCTTTAGCTTTGGTTTCTTTTATTTTTGGTTCATCTTTTGTTTTTGGTTCATGTTATTAAGGAAGTTTATGATTTTGTTAGTATCTGCTAATTAGTGGTTTTATTATGTTTTTAATGATTTATAACATATTTTTTGTTATGACATAATTTTATGATTTGTTCTTATCATGATTTTTGTATGAATGATTGTTAAAATGGTTGTGTGTTAATTAAAAACATGTTGGAATTTGTTTGGTGTTGATTGTGGTTGAACCGTGGAGCATGGCTGTGAACCGGACCAAACCAGCCGGTCCAGGCCGGTTCAGACCCGGTCTGGGTTGGTCCATGGTGGGTCCGGGTTTTGGTCTTTGGGTTGTGTCGATGTTGATTGTTATGTTGTTGTTTTGACGGGTTTTAATTATGTTAAGCATGCGGGAAATAATTAGAAACGGTTTTTAGTAAAATCGATAAAAAGGCCAAAACAGCCCAAAACTAGGTCGTGGGGCCCAGTCCAGGCCCATGTGAGTCTCGGCCCAAAATCAGCCCGTGGGTCCCACTTTGGGACTTGTGACGGTTTTGAGTTATCATCATTTTTTTAATATCGCGTGTTTGTATAATTAGCAAGCTAGAATATTCAAATGTAAAATATTTATTAAAAAGTTTTTCATAAATTATTATTTGCCACTGTTAGAATTATATACGAATCGTGTTTAAATTAATATTCTTTAAGTCAACGGGTTGTTTGGGATGTTGTCATAATTCACATGTTAGAAGTTAATAAAATAACATGTAATGAATATGTTTACTTTTATGTCTAAGTCTATGTGGTAAAGACTCTGTTTCTAGCCGGTTTGATCAAACGGGTTTGGTCAAACTAAGATCTAGTCAGCCCCTTTTGACTGATGACCCGTCGCGGGACTCGGGTCGGGGATTTGTCTTCAAGTAAGGTTTTATTTAATTATTGAATTAGCCTTAGTAGATATGAGGCGATATGATATTTGAATATGATTTATATGCAATTAGTCACATGATAGGAAGTTTTTCCCGTGACTGTTTGATTATATGTTGGTGTCGTGTTGACTAAGTACCCATAGAGAATTATGAGTATATGGCGTCTTGACCATTCTGATTCTAAATGAGTATCTTGGACCATGACATCGATAGGCCTTACTATCTTTAACGAGCATATGGAGTTCACAGCTTGATAGCTTTTGTGTCTCGTCGGCCTGGGGGGCTTATCTCCAAGTCGGGCAGGTCATCCTAAGATTTCCCGCTTTGGGAATGGAGCCAGCTTAAGTACTAGCCATCTCTACTTAGGGGGTCGCCTAGTAGAGTTTCTCATGTACTGTTTAGTAATGAGACAGGGAATGGGTTAGCTGTTGTCGCTAGGTCTGATCACTCTAGGGCTAGGATGTTTTCCTACCTTGTGGTATAGACTCGAGTTTTACAAAGTCGACTGATTTGATCTGCCCTACGAACTTATGCCTGTTGGTATACGTATTGGCCCTTCATGTTTTGATGATTCTATGAGTATCTATAAGGGTGAGATGCACGCCTGCTAAATTGATAGAGTTTGGATCTAGCGATTGTTAACTGATTCACATGATTACGTGTTGATTTAGGGTTTGAGTGTATCACGGCCATGTTTCTGAGAGGAACCTCTGAGCTCGCATACCAGCTTCCCTCCCTCGAGTTATAGTTTATTATCGGTTTCACATGATAGCTTTCACATGCTAGGTTATTTGTTAGTTATCTGTTTCATAACATGAAAAGCA
Organism: Heliosperma pusillum; assembly: GCA_022085475.1. Lineage (NCBI taxonomy): Eukaryota > Viridiplantae > Streptophyta > Magnoliopsida > Caryophyllales > Caryophyllaceae > Heliosperma > Heliosperma pusillum. The sequence continues at coordinate 5,146 of JAIUZE010067341.1, forward strand.
TATCATATATGTTTAAGTTTTGTATTTTTCCATATACATTGCTTTTATGTTATTCATGTTTCATTAAACTCGACATTTCGTGGCTGGGAGAACTCGGAGTTACTCCCCACTGACTGTGGCTTCCGTGTTTATATTTAATGCGGTCGAACAGGTGGTGAATGCATATTTGGGTACATTGACGAGCTAGCGAGCGAAGTATTACCTTGGACCTATATTCGGTTCTTAGGATTGTATATTATTATACACTCCTTTTATTTCAGTATTTATACGGGAGATATGTCTCCCGTCTTGTATAATTCTTATGTAAAATATTAGTTTCCTTTTTGTATGAACCTTTTTATTTATGACACCCTTTGTTATGTATTAAATTATTTTTTTTCTTTCCGCAAATTTGAGGGTGTCACACCCTGATAGTCTCTTAAGATTTATTTGCTGCTTGTACAGTTTCTGGAACATTTAATGTATACAACTCAAACAGCATTACGCTTACTGTTTAAATTATTTGCATCAATTTTAATTCGAAAATTTCGAAAACGGAAGATAGTGTCTATAAATAGTAATCACTGGATATGAAAGCAAGGAATTTGGATTCTTGATTAAAGCATCCATCCTTGTGCATATCCATTAGCATTTTGAGTTGATGTTGTGGCGTTCATGTGATCTTGTGTCACTTCGTTGTACCTGTTAATGAAGTAACTTCTTTTCAGTTATCAAAGTTGAAGGCAACACTGGATCGACATTCATGCCCTCGTACGTGTAAAGCATCTAAATTTACCATCTTATTAGTATAACATTTGAGTGAAAAAAAAAAAAAAAAAAAGATAGCGATACCCGGTGTCGCTGCTCAATCTCGGCGACACCCTATAACATGTATTTGTAAGGAACTATTAAAATTGTTAGGTTTTATTTAAGGAACCATTAAAATGGTGGACCTATATAAAAATATGTGAAAGGGTGTCATAGAGATTTGGTAACACAGGATGTTGTCGTATGACTCGTATCACTGTCCAATTACAAAGTAGGAGTATTTCACAATTAGACCAGTGTCGAACACAAACCATACAAAGAGAACCGAAACTCCCACTTTCTCTAGTGATAAGGATCTTGATTATTTAGTGATAAAGATCTAAGTCTGTCATTCCATCAATGTTCCGTTAAGTTTTTCGCATTGTCTTGTCTACTTCATAATTTATTTTCATTTTTAAAGTTAAACATATTTCTCAAAAACCCTTTTCCTTTTATCGTTCCTTTCAATATTAATCTTCATATTTTTCTATGCCTCAAATTTTCTTTAGATTTTGTTGAACATATCATCAGCCATCATTCATCAGTTCTTATTCTCCTTTTTACTACTCCCTCCATTTAAATGAATGAATAAGTAAAAACGAAACAATATCAGAGGTTAAAGACTAAGAGCAGAAAAAACTAAAGTTTAAATAATGACGACGCTTAATATCGATGCAAGTCAATAAACATGGTGACAGGTGAAGATCATGAAGTGGTAGTATTGAAAGGTGACTCGATATGAATGGAATATAATGGCTTCGCTTGGTGGTGGTCATGCTTTATCACATGGAAAATTAGTAAGCTTTTCAGGGTTGCATTGACATTTGTTTTTCCTTAAAAATTGCTTCCTAAAGTTGTAGGTGTTGGAGTAAGTGTCATCCACAATAGTGCGCCACATAATAAATCTTATTATGGAATATAATTGGGATAATTATTGACTATATATATGATTAGTCAGTTGATTAACGTAAATCAATAACGGTTGGCTAACTAGAGTTTGACGTTATTGTCGTTTGACGGCGGTGATCAACTGATCCCTTTCGGTCACACCTAAAGGATAAAATCCAAATAGTAACTAATTATTTGTATACTATACAGTTAATTAGTACATTACATATATTCGATATGTACGAGAGTTAATTGTTAGAAATTGAGTTAAGAACTCAAATTCGATTAAACTTATTTTTCAATTAAGCGATAATTGACTAATAAATTTATATCTTATTTTAATACGATTAAATAAGATTTAACTTAGTAATTAATCGTTTAATTACTAAATTAGTTGAGGTTTTGAGATAGAGGTAATTAGTTAATTATATTTACAAGGAGTTGTAAAATAAATTAACTTAGCATTGTGGGACCCATTATATATTGATATAATGGTAAAATATTACTTAAAATGTTAAGTACATATTATTTATTTAATTGAGTCATATAATTGTTATATGATCAAATTAACACTTAATTATACCAGATAATTAACCATATGATCAATAAGTATTTGTGAGACAAATATCAAAAATCAAAATGGATCCAACTAGGCCAAAATGGGCCGGTTATGTTGTAGTTCAAAGGTGATGATTTTAGTTCTTGTTTTTACTATTTAGTTACTTATGAAAGTGACATAACAAGTAGAAATAATCATCATATATACTACAACACTTCACTCTAATGCATGTGACAAAATTGAGCAAAATAATAGTCCATATTTGGACTATGACATCCGGCCAAATGGCCTTAAGAATGAACAAAAGTTGTTCATTTTATTATTCACTTGATGTTTGTTCAATTGTCATACTTCTTTCTAAAATCCTTCTTCTCACTAAAACTCTCATATACTAATATTTACTAAGTATTACTAATGTAGTAATATAGTCATAATATTAGTAGTATTATATCTATCTTATTATCTAATTAATTATAAGGGTAGATTATTTGGTGACATCTTGGTGCAACTTGAAGGATGTTTTCTTGTTTGGAGATTTCTTGTGTTCATCCATATTTATAGCTCAAGAACAACAAGAAGGAGTTCTTGTTGTGCCCATATAATTTCCATATCAATGTGAGGAAATTTCTTCTTTTATATAAATGCCTTTATATTTGCATGCATGTTACATAGATCATTATAAACTAAATTAAAAAGTAATTTAGTAATTAATTAGAGGAGTCTAATTAAGGTCTATGGACTTTCAATTGGTATCAGAGCTAGCTTGTAGCATGCATGTTCATTTTGGACTTTTTTATTAAAGTTATAAGATAACTAATAAATCAAAGATTTTGAGTTAAAATACGATTCTGACAAAAAAATTTTGGTGCATGTATACCTACTGACCTCAAAATGTTTGTGGTCAAATTTCGTTATTTTAGGGATTAATTTGCTATTTATTTTTATTTATGGCGTTTAAACCGAGTTAACATGCATTTTATGAGTTAAAAGTTAACTAAAAATAGTTAAATGTTGATTCTGGCCATTAAATTTTAATATGATCTCACATGCATTTCGTACATATTGTATATAAAATTTCGTGAATTTTACTTATGTATTGCATGTTTATTGATTTTTATACGATAAAAGTCGATAATATGAGATTATAATGTTCATAAACTTGAAACGTCCATTTATGGTTTTGAAAATTTTTGGTACATTTTACATGCTGATGTAGATACTCTTGGTGAAATTTCATAATTTTTTTCACTGTTTTACATTTTATAATGTTTTTATTTGATAAAACCATTAAATACAAAGCTATTTGTTCATAAAATTAATTTAAATTTTTTGAGCAAATATTTTTTATTTTTATAGTTTCTGGAATTGTTCCAGAAGGTACAAAATTTTTGGTTTCAAATTTTATTAGTTTATATTTTATTTTGTTTTCTTTTCATATTGTTTATATTAAACGTAATATTTTGCAAATGAAATCAAATTCGATCTAATTATGACCAACAAATTGTAGTGACTACTTTTGAGTTCTAAAAATAAGTTTAGTTAATTAGTTTGATTTACACTGCGATTTAAAATGTTGAGATTGATTTTAATGGTTAAAACTCAATGATCCGAAGAAAATCGAGCTACAATGAGCATGAATTGACATTAGGACGATTTTGGCATAATTTTTGCAGCAATGTATTTATTTTATGTTTGAAGAATGAATGTCCTTTATTAATAATTTATGCAATTTTGTACCTAGTCTGGCCTAGTTAATTTTTATCGTTATTACCCGTAATGTAAGGTAATAACGTTTTGGTTGTAATTTTATTGCGATCTCGTATCGCCGGTTTGTATAATTTAATAATTTTACTTTATAGTATAAATGTATAATAGGAATTTGTATATTTGTACAGTTGTAATTATTTTTATGAAGACCGGTGGCTCCCTTAAGACGGTGCCATTTTGGAAGGTGTTCCAAGTGAAGAGGCAAGGGACCAAGGAGTTTGTTTCCGAATTTGTAACTATCTAGTTAATTTTGATTAGCTAGGTGGCCATACTAGGATTTTATTGTTGCTTGATTGCTTGCTTTATTTTCGCTCATGCCAAAATCGTCACACATGCATTTTATTCACGTTATTGTCAATTCAACGTTATTCACAATTCACCGACTTAGTTCGCTTATAGGGATTAATACAAATTGACACGACCTCTCACATAACTTAAAGAATATTGAGATTTTAGCCTTACCATTAGTAACACCTATGAGCCCCGTGTTCATTAGGGCTACCACGCTCGTGGGTCCCTTTTTACCTCGGGTAAGTAGGGTGATGCGATCACAAGCCAAAATTGGATTGGACTCAACGAGATAAGTGTTATCTTGGGACTAGGAGATGGATTTAACAGAAATCCGTCAACCAAGAGTTCTAAGTGTAGAGTTAGTCAAGTATTGACTTTCCATTTTTAGATAAAAGTAGCATGCGATGACTATTTTTTGTCTAAATATGGGTCTTGGAATCACTTATATAATTTCGTGAGGGGTCATTATATGAGTGACTTGTTAAAATTGTTTTACAAGTGAATTATATATAAGCAATGAATGTTTATTTTCCGTTGATATTTATTTTTATTCGCGCAATGACAATTATTTTTCTTCTATGAACTTATAAATCCGTTCAATCGTGGAAAAGGGTTCCATTATTTTATACGGTAGCATTTTGATTGCAATCTCCGTTTATACCACCGTAGCTAAAGACAAAATGAATTGTATCTTTTGATCCTCATATTCACCATTGCAAATGTCTCTTATGAAGAGTAAATGAATAAGTCACACTTAGTCAAAAGCGTTTTTGAATATTTTGTGACGCCTTCTTATAACAATGGTACATCAAAATTTGCTCCAAAGAAAATATTTGTATTTTGGTATGTCGTCATTATACTCCTTATCGAGGCTTACCTCAAAAGAGGCCAAATCAGTTGGGACGACTAGGTTAATTGATTTATTTAAAATCGTGAATAACCAAATCCCGTAGTCACATCATGAAATGTTTATCCTTTTGAAGGTAAAACCATGAATGAAATGAAGAATAGTCTTCACAATAATTCTAATATACTTGTCTAAGTAGAAATTCATGAAAGTGAGTGGGAGCACTAAGAATGATGTTTATATTCTTAATTGTTAAGAAAAGGTTCAAGAGTAGGTTGGCTCGACTTTGACACAAGGCAAGGGATAAAGGCAAGACTATTTTGAATAGTAAAGTCAAAACCCAAGCAAGGTGTCGAACCCAACTTTTGACGATTCTATTTTACAGTGTAAGACACAAGAAAAGAATCTTCCCAAAGTTTTCTAAAGAGTTAGAAATAGGGTGTAATTTTTCACCCATAAAATCTATATGATCGACATTTATTTTGCTAAATGCAATTTTTGGGTATTAGATACCTATTATGGTTTTCATCAATGTATTCAATTCATATAATAATGATTCGTGCGACGACTAACCATAATTAAATGTCGACCTACAAGGGAAATATAACTATTGTAGTTTTATTTCTATAGAGACATATAAAAGTTATGATGTGATCAATCTAGTTTTGGATTTAGAGGTATACTTTAATAAACGTTATTATGTACATAACCTCTAAATAAAGAATATAGTATCCACTTTTGTGTACGACACAACTGTTTCATTTTTTTTGAATAGAACAAACGTTGTATCTTTTTATGCCTGTACTTGGTCAATGGTTATCCCATACCAATCAAAGGTAATTATATTCTTGATCTAAACTAGTAATAATTACTTGTCATATAGATTGTAAAAGCTCAAAAATTGGTGACCCTTATCTAATCTTAATTCTGGATTGTGTAGCACATTGAGAGGCTAGTATTGACACTATCCCTAAACCATCTGATTTTGAATCTTATGGTGCGTGCAAATCTTGTATTCAAGGCAAGATGATTCGTCCCCTTTTTATTTAAAAGGAAATCGAACTAGTGAGTTATTGGCCATATTACATTAGAATATGTGTGGTCCAATAACAAACACAACCAGAGATGGTTATGACTATTTCACTTAATTTACCAAAGATTTAAGTAGATATTATATTTGATTCTACTTAATGAGGTGCTATGAGAAATATTTGAAAAGTTCAAAGAGCTTCAATGTGAAATAGTAAATCGTAAATGTAAATATCTAAGTATTGACTTTGATTTTCACCAAAAGTATTGTGAAATAGTTTCACGAGTTAACTTCTCTAACATACATTATGAGATAAGGTATTGTTGAATAGAGATACAGAACCTTATACGATATGGTTTTGTCTTTGTCAAGTCAAAATGAGCCATTTGACTAACCTTGGGATCTTAATATTTTTGTCTGCTATTTCTTTTCCCACCATATTAAAACACATTTAAAACAGTCTGATTTCATTCCATATATGATATGGGTAGGTAGCGTACCTAATTTATAAGTTATTTGAATGAAACAAGTGCTCAATAATCCCACATTGACCACGAGAACAAAGCGTTTGTGACTCGTGATGCTGTCTTTCAATAAAAATACGATTATTTCTTGATAAGACAGAGTGGGAGAAAATGTTTCAAGAGCCACAAACTGAGCATATGGTTCGGAAAAAGTATTCCTCATTGCTTGTTCAGTAGTTGTTTCTTCGGACCCTAGGAGGTCAGGTGGAATTTTATCGCTCCTTTATAGTGATGAATTCTAAAATGCGACTTATAAAAGATTGTTTTTAATCCCAACTTCTTGATATGGCTTAGAGTCATACGATTCGTAATGGACTTCATGCATGATGGTCAGGTATGTGACCTGGTAAATTTTACTTGAAGAAGTATGACCTCTTCAATGTAAATTGATTTTTAAGATCGAAATTTGCATGGATGAACATTAAAATGTTTTCAAAGATAACTTGGTAGGCAAAGAGTTTTGCACCAACCTTAATTCTTTGATCCATTCGAATATACTTAGCGATTACAGCATATCATAATAGTATGATGTCAATTGGACCTCAAGAACCACCTTCTCGAATACGATTATAGAAGAGGTAGTATATTTTATATTCACCTGTGGGTTCGTAGATCCTAATTATCCTAAGTTAATTTTGTAACAACCCGAAAAAGTACCCAATTTTTCTAGTAAAATTTCTTAAGGATACTTTTCAGCAAGGTTAAGTTTTTAAAATAGAATTTATTGTTTCGAGTCGTATTTTGAAATTCCGAGTTCGTATTTGGAATTTCTGAGAGATTTCATGAAAATCCCGTTTTTAGTCATCTTTGACTTTTCTTGACTTTTAAGTCGTCTTTGACTTTTCTTGACTTTTTAAAGTCGTCATTGACTTTTCTTGACTTTTAAGTCGTCATAAACTTTTCTTGACTTTTAAGTCATCTTTGACTTTTCTTGACTTTTAAGTCGACTTTGACTTTCGTTGACTTTTTCCGACTCGCCTTGTAATTTTGAAGACCGAAATTTTATTTAAAAAAAATAATATTTTTCATTTATTTTTATTTAGATTTATTAGAATTTATGATAATTTAATAAAATTATTTTGAATTTATTCGGAATTTATAATAAGGTTTTACGGTTTAAACCCGAGCATCATTTAACTATTCCCGAGCCATCGTAAATCCCGAAACAAACCCGAAACCCGACTTTGGCATGAGTCACACGCCCATATCATCCTTTTCCACTCACTTCTGGATATTTTCATTATTTTGATTAATCTAATAATAATATCTTAGATATTTATTACTTTATCAATCCGTCAACGAAAATTACGCAAATCGTTTACAAAACAGATCCGATTCCTCTCATTTCTCACGGCTCCTCTCCTCTCTAATAGGACTAGATATTTTCATTTCTTTTCATTAATATAACATAATATCTAGATATTTGATTTAATTAACTTAATATCTAATTAATTACCGTAATATAATTATTAAACCCGAGTCAATTCCGTAACAACAATTTCAAAACCCGACTCATTATTTCTTCTATATGTACACGGCTCACACTCCATCATTACTCACTACCAACTTTTCATTTTACAATCAATCAAATTAAGATCTAATTAATCGTTCTCATCGTCTTCATTCGTTCTTTCTTCGTCTTCATTCGTTCTTCGTTGGTTCTTTTCTGGCAAAATCATCTAAACCTTCATTTCTTATCTAAATCCGTCCTAACTTATATTTCTAGAATCTCCTCTTCGCTCTCCATCTTCAGTACGGTTTATTTTCAATTCCGTCAAAATCGTTTTCATCATTTAATTATGGAAAATCAAGTTTAAGTTCTAATAATGTTTTTCTTGTCATTTCTTATAGGGGAAGATTTTGAAGACGAGTTTGGTGACTCGTATATTTTGGGTGAAGATTAGTAGACGGGGTTATACTTCTTATTTTTTTTTTGGTGCTACTTGATTTTGCTAGCTAAGGTAACGCTTCCGAGTTACTCGACGATTTAATGTTACATAGCTTTTGTTTCTTTGTTTTTGGTTCATCTTTTGTTTTTGTTCATGTTATTATGATTTATGGATTTTTACTAGTAACATGATAAGTGGTTATGATTTTCATGTTGTATGGTATTTTTAATATGTTAGTGTTCTTGACATATTTTTATGATTTGTTCAAAATCATGATTTTTGTATGGATGGTTGTTAAAATGGTTGTTTGTTAATTAAACATGTTGGAAATATTTTGGTGTTTGTTTGTGGGTAGAACCGTGTGAAGGGGCTGGAGAACCGACCCAAACCAGGCAGGTTCAGGCCGGTTCAGGCCGGTTCAGGCCCGGTCCAGGCCGGTCTGGGTTGGTCCATGGTGGGTCCGTGAGTTGGCTTGGGAGTTGTGTCGATGTTTGATTGTTTTGTTGTTGTTTTGACGGGTTTTAATTATGTTAAAGCATGCGGGAAATATTAGGAAACGGTTTTTAGTAAAGTCGATAAAAATAGCCAAAACAACCCAAATCAGCCGTGGGCCCATTCCAGGCCCATGTTAGGTCTGGCCCAAAATCAGCCCATGAGCCCTCACTTTGGACTTGTGACGGTTTTTGGAGTTTAGTGTTAATTTATCGTGTTTTGTAATTTTAGCAAGTGGGAAATGTTAATAAGTAAAATATTTAGTTAAAAAGGTTTTTTTCATAAAATTATTATTTCTCACATGTTAGAAATTATGATACGGGATTATAGTTTAATTTGCTATCCTTTAAGTCAAACGGGTTTTCGTAAGATTTAATAATTCACATGTTAGAAGTTTTAATAAAATAACATGTAATGAATATGATGATTTTTATGATCAAGTCTATGTGGTAAAGACTCTGTTTCTAGCCGGTTTGAACAAACGGGTTTGGTCAAACTAAGATCTAGTCAGCCCCGTTTTGACTGATGACCCGTCGCGGGACTCGGGTCGGGGATTTGTCTTCAAGTAAGGTTGTATTTAATTAATGAATTAGCCTTAGTAGAGATGAGGCGATATGTTATTTGAATATGATTTATATGCAATTAGTCACATGATAGGAAGTTGTTTCCGTGATGGTTTGATTGTATGATAGGTGTTGTGTTGACTAAGTACCCATAGAGAATTATGAGTATATGGCGTCTTGACCATTCTAATTCTAGATGAGTAGCTTGGACCATGACATTGATAGGCTTTACTGTCTTTAACGAGTATATGTTCATTTGTTGATAGCTTTTGTGTCACGGCCTGGGGGGCTTATCTCCAAGTCGGGGCATGGCTGCCTAAGAGTTCCACTTTGGGAATGGAGCCAGCTTAAGTACTAGCCATCTCTGCTTAGGGGGTCGCCTAGTAGAGTTTCTCGTGTACGGTTATGTCATGAGACGGGGAATGGAATAGCTGTTGTCGCTAGGTCTGATCAGTCTAGGACTAGGAGGTTTTCCTACCTTGTGGTATAGCCTCGAGTTACAGAAGTCGACTATTGACTGGACTAAGAACTTATGCCTGTTTGTAGAAGTATTTGTCTTTCATGTTTGTATGATTCTATGAATCTTAGAAGGTGAGATGCAAGCCGGCTAAGGGTGATAGAGTTTGGATTACCGGTTGTTAACTGATTCACATGATTAAGTGTTGATTAGGGTTTGAGTGTATCATGGCCATGTTAACGGTAACCTCTGAGCTAGCATACAAGCTTCCCTACCTCGTGTTATAGTTTATTATCGGATTCACATGATAGCTTTCATATGCTAGGTTATATGTTAGTTAATTGTTTCATAACATGAAAAGCATATCATATATGTTAAGGTTTTGTATTTTCCATATACATTGCTTTTATGGTATTCATGTTTAATTAAACTCGACATTTCGTGGCTGGGAGAACTCGGAGTTACTCCCCACTGACTGTGGCTTCCGTGTTTATATTTAATGCGGTTGGCAGGTTTGTGATGCATACTTTGGGTACATTGACGAGCTAGCGAGCGAAGTATTTACCTTGGACCTATATTCGGTTCTTAGATTGTATATTATTATACACTCTTTTATTTCCGTATTTATACGGGAGATATGTCTCCCGTCTTGTATATTTCTTTTGTATAATATTATTTCCGTTTTGTAATGAACCTTTTTATTTATGACACCTTCGTTATGTATTCTCATCTTTTATGTATTTAAATTATTTTTTTTCTTTCCGCAAATTTGAGGGTGTCACAATTCTCTTAGGGTTTCTAGGTCAAAACCCTAATAACAAGAGGAGTAAAAAAGGGGAGAGACTCCTCCTTCTACTACCATTGTTATTCGGCCGAAACAGAGGAGAAAGAACAAGGAAAAATTCGGATTTTTCTCTCTAATTCTCTCTATCATTCATCATCACACAAAAGAAAAATTAGCAGTTACTTTTCTCTAAAATTCTAGCACAAGCAAGGCATATCTCGGAGCATCATGGGTGCAACAATTAGGAGAATATCGATTTCGGTATTGTTCATAGGCCAAATTTTCTAGGACCAAAGGTTAATTCTAAATTCCTATAATTTTGTATTATGCAATTCATTTATGAACAGTAATTCATATACTATAGTTTCGTTATAATCCGTAAAATAATGACGAAATATACCGATTTTTCTAAAAGAAAGAACACTGGATATGGTTATTTATGGATCTGGTGCGACAGTGGACATTAGTGCACAATTGAACTCGTTTTTGGCGAGTATTTCTGGAAAAATATGAAGCCCAAGCAGTTGTTCTATCGAGCATTGTCTCGGGTTTGGGCCATGGAGGTCCTGCTGCAGTTGAGGCTGGTTCACTAGAGGTTGGGGTATGGAAGAACATGGTTGAGGATCATGTCAAGGCGCTTAAAGAGAGTTTAGTCATTATGCGTGATGAGGTGTTTCGCCAGGGACAAAGGCTGGACAACTTGGCCAGTCACGGTGGATCACTCTAAAGAGATGGCTTGGGTGTTCGTGAGGATGTGGCTACTGTTTTGGAAGCTACTAAAGCCTTATCATTGAAGGTCCTGAACTTCGATACCTACCCCAGAGCTCAGACCAACCATGTTCGCTCTTGTTTTGATCGTCTCTCCTCGCTGGAATATCTTACTCGCCCTGGTTATGTCGACCCTACCAACCCCAGACAACCCCGTACCTAGACCTTCCCTCGCCCTATCTTTTTTTTGCCCTCCTTGAACTTTAATTTCTTTATCTTTTATTCGGCCCAGATGGCGTTAAACATTTTTGCTTGGATTGAATTTAACTAATTTTATTTTGCTTGTTAGACTTGGTTTCCTTGCTTATAATGTGCGTTTTGTGTGTATATTTTTTTCCTCGGTTAGTATTATTCTAGTCGTTGTATATTCTTGTTCTCGTCTTTTCGATGATGTCAAGAGGGGGAAGAAATGACCCTGATTTGATTATTTACCTAAGCTTGCTCCTTGTCAAGGCCTTTAGTCTCTTAAGTTCCTTAGGTGCATTTACTCTGGCTTTGAACATCTTGATCTTGCATTCCAACCTACTATGATTTTTATAGTATTATGTTGAGGGGGAACTTACCTTAGTCACAAATCATTAAGAGGCTGGTCATCATCAAAAAGGGGAAATTTGTTGAACCATATAGTTATATGATTAGTTTTGATAATGACATGTTGGAATCTATAATATGCTTGTGCATGTAATCGTTTGTTTAAGTCTTGTTAGATTAAGCTTGGTTTGGAACTTCAAGTTATAGCTAGTTTAGCTATAACCTTGATGATTTGTGAGGCAAAGGTGAAGGAAAGTTGTCGGTCAGTGTACTATAGCTTTGGAAATGCTGAAGCAAAGTTATAGGTGTTTTGATAATAATTTTGATGACTATAAAGCTCAAGATAAAAGACGAAGTCTTAAAGAAGCTTGTGGAGCTCAAGATGAAGAGCTCGTGAATTAAATAAAGTGATGATCAACATACTGAAGATATCAAGGAAGATTTTGTAGTATAGGTCGTCGTTTAATAACAGTAATTTCAATAGTATTTTAAGGATGTATAGTTATAGCTGTTTTAACTATAACCTTACTAAGCAAGCTCAAAGTTATAGGTGAAGTTATTATAATTTTGGAGCTGCGAAATATAGTTCGGCTGTTTTATATTTTCAAAACGGTTTTTGAATATAATTTTAAATAATCTTTTTAAATAAAAGTATTTATAGTAGGGTTAGTAAGATATATTAGCAAGACATTACACGTACATAGAGCAACTCGAACATCAAGTTCACAAATCACGATACTAAGAGGTACGTCCAACAAGCAAAATGGACCAAAAAGGGGAAGGATCGAAGAGTAGCAACTTGAGTAAGGGTCAATTTGAGTGAAAAGAGAGGGATGAACTCCAAACCTATCTCTCATCCACGATAATTCAAAGGTCGTTCGCAACTCGACATCACCAACTTCACGAATAAACCAGTCCTCAAGAGAATGCAATTTACCCAATTTACAACTCAACATTTTCAATCATTAGATTCCTACAAAAATATTTCATAACCACGAGACTTCAAGCCACTAACCTAATTATTCAAATCCAATTAGTATCTACTAAAGTCCATCGGCACGGTAGACTCCACAACTAACAATCCACACGAAAGATTCATTACGTACTCTAATCTTCTTAGTTTCATCAAAACTCTTACTAGAAACCACCAACAGAATATTTATATCTAGGGAAACATGTTCGCTAACAACCACAAGGTAAACGGTCCTTACCATAAAAAAAATCATTTTATCCAATTGATTCCGAAACTCATGATCCTAAATTATTTACAATGGACTTTCTCATCCTCAAAAGTCAAATCCTGATACCTCAAGAAAGATCAGGTTCTAATCCCAAATCACTTATATTTTGCCAAACACATGGCAAAGCGACCGTTAATCAAATTATTTAGCTCATTAAAACTCAAAATGCATCGGTCTTCGCTTATGAGATTATTCCTCGAATCTGGTCACAAATCTAAATTTCACAAGGTAAGATTCCTTTTTAGAGCGTAACAATTTAAGACAACAATTTCCCAAATAACCCCTAAGGTAATTATTACACTATCCCGCAACAACGAACTATTATTATGATCAACTCAATTCTCAAAATAACACTACATTACCAAGCTCCAAATTTAAAACCACCAAGAGAGGATACATTATCACTATTAGGATTCATCCTAGAGCTTAAGTCTTATTTCCCATTATCAAATACAACATGAAATTTGCTCAATCCAAAGACACATATTCTAGCTAAAGAATCCCAAAATACATTACACTTATTCTCCGAGCCTTACAAACGGGATATCCAATCCACTAGAGAAAAGATGAAGCAACAACGAGTTAGGAAACGATCATGAATCTCAAGGAGAACACGAGAATAATCAGGCACGCGATTAAAAGAAAGGAACGCTGAAAATAACGAGGTCAAGAAAGAGACAAAGCAGATAGTAGAGTTATGAAGATATCCGAGTAAGAAATAAGATATGAGCATGCAATCTCTTAAAGATCAGTTTTGACTTAAACTTGTAAGGATAGAAATGGAAACAGATAATGGTACGAGTAAAGGTATAAGGTTTAAACCACAAAATTCTCCTTTCAAACTCAGGGCGATAGTAAAACATCTTAATTATTCCTCTACAAAGGTCTCTTACAAGGGACCATCGTACCATTTACAATCATCAAAGTAAGGTACACCTGGATTCGATAAATCGTCTACAACCCAATTCATCCATCCGTTCACATAACACGGATTCCCAATTGCGGAATTGCAACTCAAGCACAGTAACATTCTCTTAACTCCAAAATTGACACACTCTCAAAGGTTTCAAAACCGAAGGACTAATAAATACTCCCTTATACTCGGTCATTTTCAACTCATATAGCCCACGAGCTCATTATTATCAAAGTACAACATCAAGTTAAACATCATCATTAACGTCTCAAGGTATTTCCATCATAGCTCACATCATCGAATCTCACTCATATCTATAATCCTCAAGTAATATGGTTCAACTTACAACGAAACATTACTACTTCAAACGGGTCTCCGATACCATAAGGTAAGATCATATCTTTAAATCCAAGAACTATAGCCAAATGCTTTTCCACCAAGCCTATACCCTCAAACACACAATAGGAAACCACAAGAAGTCACTTAACCTCAAAAGTATTTCGCACCTCAAGATATCATTCAAAGCTTCTCATTTACACCAATTAGACCTATCATAAGCATGGTCTTCAAAACAATACTAAACTTCTAAGTCCAAAAGATTAAATTACTAATGAGTTAAGAAGTCCTAACCAACTCATTCAACCTTACACTATCGAATATCATGAACTATTTACACACAAGTCATGGCAAGCATTTATACACTAAAATCATCAAACATATCTTACCACACTTTTCTCAAGGATACCAACTCTCACCACTAGGGGTGAACTTAGGTCTACACAATTTTCCCCAAATTTCAAATTCGTTCTAACAAACACTAATATCTCACAAAGTTCAAAATTCTTCCGACCAAATATAATATACCACAAACAAACGGGTATGGCATCCACAAAAATGTTACATGAGGAAGGTAAGGATACCAATGGTAAGATGGAGGAAACTATCAAGAGTAATTTCCAAGAGGCAAACAAGTTGGAAGAGAAAGAAGCACCTAGATAGAAGGGAGGAGAAAAGGTATACTAAAGGCAAGAGAGATCATCGATGAGGGAGAAGTACACTCCAAATAGGCTTGTCAATCTTCAATCTTCGGTAGAGGATACTACTTCTAGTCAATACATGGCTCTTCTTGGTATAGTAGATCCAAGGAAACATAACATCACTTAACACAATCAACAAACAAGTTAGAACCTAACAAACATCAAGTATACCAAAGACTACCACCTTAGGTCCTTAAGTCTACCCATCTTGTTGGAGTAGGTGTCCTACACAATAGTGCGCCACATAATAAATCTTATTAAGGAATATAATTGGGATATTTATTGACTATATATATGATTAGTCAGTTGATTAACGTAAATCAATAACGGTTGGCTGACTAGAGTTTGACTTTATTGTCGTTTGACGGCGGTGATCAACTGATCCCTTTCGGTCACACCTAAAGGATGAAATCCAAATAGTAACTAATTATTTGTATACGATACAGTTAATTAGTACATTACATATATTCGATATGTACGAAAGTTAATTGTTAGAAATTGAGTTATGAACTCAAATTCGATTAAGCTTGTTTTTTCAATTATGCGATAATTGACTAATAAATTTATATCTTATTTTAATACGATTAAATAAGATTTAACTTAGTAATTAATCGTTAAATTCCTAAATTAGTTGAGGTTTTGAGATAGAGGTAATTAGTTAATTATATTTACAAGGAGTTGTAAAATAAATTAACTAAGCATTGTGGGACCCATTATATATTGATATAATGGTAGAATATTACTTAAAATATTAAGTACATATTATTCATTTATTTGTGTCATATAATTGTTATATGATCAAATTAACACTTAATTATACAAGATAATTAAGCATATGATTAATAAGTATTTGTGGGACAAATATCAAAAATCAAAATAGATCAAAACAAGGCTCACATGGCCGGTTATGACATAGTGGATGGTGATGATGGTTGCTCTTATTCATACTCACAAGCAACATGTGCTTATGACATGAATAGTAAACCTAAAATCATTTTATTCACTACAACACATTACCACTTTGCATGACAATAAAATAAGAAGAAAAATCACTCTTTTGTGATGATGATAGCCGGCCCTCTTGGCTATAAATTGAGCAATTGTTGTTCAATCTATTCACTAGTTCATTCTTGCTTATTTTATCATTCATCTCTCAAAACTAAACTTCTCTCTAAAAACTCTCATATACTAATATTTCTTAAGTATTACTAGTGTAGTAATATAGTCTAATATTAGTAGTATAATATCTATCTTATTATTTAGTTAATAATAAGAGTAGATTATTTGGGTTCATCTTGGTGCAACTTAGAGGAGATCTTCTAGTTTGGAGATTACTTGTGTTCATCCATATTAATAGCTCAAGAACAACAAGGAGGAGTTCTTGTTGTGCCCATATTATTTCCATATCAATGTGAGGAAATTTCTTCTTTTATATAAATGTCTTTATATTTGCATGCATGTTACATAGATCATTAAATACTAAATTAACAAGTAATTTAGCAAATAATTAGAGGAGTCTAATTAAGTTCTATGGACTTTCATGTGGTATCAGAGCTAGCTTGTAGCATGCATGTTCATTTTGGACATTTTTATTACAGTTATAAGATAACTAATAAATCAAATATTTTGAGTTAAAATACGATTCTGATGAAATGTTTTGGTACATGTATACCTACTGACCTCAAAATGTTTGTGGTCAAATGTCGTAATTTTAGGGATTGATTTGCTATTTATTTTGATTTTTGGCTTTTAAACCGAGTTAACATGCATTTTATGAGTTAAAAGTTAACTAAAAATAGTTGCATGTTGATTCTGGACATGAAATTTTAATATGATCTCACATGCATACATTAAATATTGTATGTAAAATTTCGTGACTTTTACTTATGTATTGCATGTTCATTGATTTTTATACGATAAAAGTCGATAATATGAGATTATAATGTTCATAAAACTAAAACGTCCATTTCTGGTCTTGAAAATTTGTGGTACATTTTAGATTCTGATTTTGATACTCTTGGTTAAATTTCATAATTTGTTTCACTGTTTGACTATATTTAATAATTTTTATTTGATAAAACCATTAAATATTAAGTTATTTGTTCATAAAATTAATTTATATTTTTTGAGCAATTTTTTTTATTTTTAGAGTTCCTGGATATGTTCCAGAATGTACAAAAGTTTTGGTTTCAAATTTTATGATGTTTATATTTTATTTTGGTTTTATTTCATAATCGTTATGATTAAACCGTAATATTTAGCAAATGAAATCAAATCGATCTAATTAATGACCAACAAAATTAGTAGTGACTAATTTTGAGTTCTAAAAGAGTTTAGTTAATTATTTTGAATTTAAATGCGATTTAAATGTTGATAGTGATTTTTAATGGTTAAAAATCAATAAATCCCGAAAAAAATCGAGCTACAATGAGCATGAATTGAATCTAGGACGATTTTGGCATGAATTTTTGCAGCAATTTATTTAATTTATGGTTGAATGAATGAATGTCATTTATTTAGTAATTTATGCAAATTTTGTACCTAGTATGGCCTAGTTATTTTTAATCGTTATTACCCGTAATGTAAGGGAATAACGGTTTGGTTGCAATTTTATTGCGATCTCGTATCGCCGGTTTGTATAATTTAATAATTTTTTATTTCATAGAATAAATGTATAATAGGAATTTGCATATTTGTATATTTGTAATTACTTTTTTGAAGACCGGTGACTCCCTCAAGACGGTGCCATTTTGGAAAGAGTTCCAAGTGAAGAGGCAAGGGACCAAGGAGTTGGTTTCCGAATTTGTAATTATCTAGTTAATTTGATTAGCTAGGTGGACATACTAGGATTTTATCGTTGCTTGTTTGCTTGCTTTATTTCCGCTCATGCCAAAATCGTTACACATGTATTTTATTTTCCGTTATTGTCAATTCAACGTTATTCACAATTCACCGACTTAGTTCACTTATAGGGAATTAATAACTAAATTGACAAGATCTCTCACATATTTAAAAATTGAGATTAGCCTTACCAATTAGTAACACCTATGAATCCCGTGTTCATTAGGTCTACCACGCTCGTGGGTCCCTTTTTACCTCGGGTAAGTAGGGTGATACGATCACAAGCTAAAATTGGATTGGACTCAACGAGATAAGCGTTATCTTGGGACTAGGAGATGGATTTTGTGACAACCCTCGCGAATGCGGAAATATAAAACAAACAAGCATGTGAAATATATGCGGAAATAGGTAGTTTTAAAAACTTTTATACATGCAAGTTAAATAAAACGAGGAGTGTCAAAATATTACAACTAAGTACGGAAATACAACAAAGAGACGGGGTCTCTTAAAATGTTAGCAAAGAACAAGTGTTTAGCAAAACTAGCTAAAATCGTCTAGAGGTGAAACTTCCAGGGACAACGCCCGCTAGCTCACACCCGAACCCAAAATATCATATCCAAAAAGTCATCCATGCAAGCAACCTGTTCATCCATGAAAAACATGAATGCCACAGTCAGTGGGGAGTAACTCCGTGTTCTCCCAGCCATATCACATTAAACGTACATAGAAGGAAATACAAAAGTAAAATCATGCATATATGAATATACATGTGAGGTACGATAAGGATAAATAGGCATTACGATAAATCATGATAAGATCATGTGGAAATCAAATCCGTAACCATCATGTTATTCAAAGACTTGGGAAAGACACCCTTAGGCAACTATATACTCACTTGGGCTTACATCTCACCGTTAGCGGCATATACTTGATAAGATAGAAACTCGACATATAAACCACGTCAATCAACTAATTCATGCAAGACTCCAACTCAATGTTCACGTAATATTTCAACTTACAAACGACCATCAAATCATACGAATATGACAGCACAATCTCTCACGGTTAATGGCACGCACTAGCATCGTGTACAATAGCAAGACAAGCCAATGGAAGTCCATAGGATAAGACGTTTCCCTGAACCGTTTACGATAAGACGTTTCATATACTCATGACCCAGACAAACAAGTTCACGGGATAAGACGTTTCCCGGAATCATGTACGATAAGACGTTTCGTACACACAAGACTCTAATCCTCTCGGTAGGACGACGATAATAATACGGTCCTAGACTAAACCTGGCCAGACTCTCGGAATAAGACGTGTTCTGATTCGACATGTGGTAAGACGTTCCACATCCAAGACTCGGTCAATCATAGACGCCGAGTACCCCAAATTCGGTCAACCTTCACGAAAGAGGCGGAAAGAGATCTATAGTCAAAAGCCAAGCTAGTACGCTACATGCAATAACACCACCTCGCAAGTATACAACATTTGACGGCCGGGTCGATCAACGCATTGCGTTCGCCTCCTAACAACGTCGTCATATCCCCACTAAACATGCATACAAGCATCAAGGATACACCCATCGCTCCGACATTCCAGTCTAACGAGTATAAGGTGTAGCCGGGAAATGAGAGTTCATAGCACAAATCATTAGTGCTCAAATCATAACATATGTAAAACCGACTCAAAAGAGGGATATATCGAAAACCGTCACAAAACATGTGATACAAGCGAATAAAATATCATATATCCAAAACATGAATATTATAAGACTCTACGTAAAATTATACGATAAACGGATCATGCGAACTATTATAAATTACGAATTCTAGAAATTATAGGAAAACAACACAGCCGTGTTCCAGGCCGGTCAGGAGGGAGGCGGCCGGTGGGCCGGCTCGGAACACAAGGCAAAACCAAAAATCATAGAAAACAGAGAAATGTGCTCCAGGCCGGTCGATGGACCGGCAGCCGGTGGGCCGGCACAGAGCACCCTATACAAAAATTCCAAGTTTTCCAAAGAAGTTACTGATGTGTTCCCAGCCGGTTGGCAGACCGGCGGCCGGTCGACTGGCAGGGAACACCTCTTCACCCGTGAGCTTCCTTTACATATTCAATCCATTTCAATTCTCATAAATCAATTCTAATAATTATCAACAATCAATATACATCATCAATATTCATCATATAACAACATTCATTAATCATACCATGATTCCTAAGCTTCTAATCGTAATCTAAATACGATTTCTAGCATATAAAGCATGTAAAACACGTAAATGATACCGAGTAACCCTTCACCGTTACCTTAAAGCGTCTTCACTACTCGTCAAGCTCCTCTTGAATAAGGTAGTAGTCTTTGTCGGGATCTTGGAGGTCACCACCTACATATAGATCATAAAAGATGAATAAAATTCATCTTGAGAAAGACGGGAAATTTGAAAAGCGAGAAAGACGATGATTTTAACATCAAAACGGATAGAGGAAGGTAAGGGGAGAAGAATGAGACGAACTTACGTGAATTCTATCGAGTAATGAATGAGCTAGGACGAATCAAAGATCGAAAAGCAAGAGGGAGGCAAGGGTTTGATCTTTCTTAGAGAGGAAGAAATGTGTGTGTGAGTTTGAGTAGGAAAAATAGGTTAAGGAGTATGAGTATAAGTAAAGGGTGAGTCGGAAAGGTCAACGAAAGTCAAAGACGACTCAAAAGTCAAGAAAAGTCAAAGACGACTCAAAAGTCAAGAAAAGTCAAAGACGACTCAAAAGTCAAGAAAAGTCAAACTCGCCTTAAGGCGGGATTCCCATGGAATTTCGCGGAAATTCCAAATATGAACTCGGAAATTCTAAATTCGACTCGAAACTTTAAATTCTAAATTAAAACTTAAATTTGCTGAAAAGTATCCGTAAAATATTTTCACTAGAAAAATAGGGTACATTTCCGGGTGTTACAATCACCCCACCTTTTAAAAAGTTTCGTCCTCGAAACTTGAGAGTAGAAAACAAAAGTATCAAGGACAAGAATCGGTTTTCAAAATTAATACGAAAACTTTTATAAGGGGAAACATTTATGAAACGATGTTCTTCTCGAAAACGTTTTAAGTAAATTTTTTATAAGTGAGAAACTTTATTTACGAATCACAAGAGTGTCCGTCATGAACGAGAACTCTAGCTATCAAAAATTAAATCAATGCCGAAATAGTGAAATCGAAAATCAAAACAGGTGTTAGTAAGTGCCAGACTAGTCACCAGACGTCTCCAATAACAAGTCCAAACAGCCAACCAAACACAAAATCCAAATATAAAAGGGAAAGAAATCTATTTTCTCCAAAAGAGGGTACACAAACCATCTTTAAACTATTTTAAAAAGTTAAATTAGGATTACGATATGGAGATTTGAAAGTTTTCTCAAGGATAGAATCAAAATAAGGAGACAATACCCGAACGTAGAGCGACTCGAACATCGAAATCACAAATCGAGATACTAAGAGATACGTCCATACGAATAAAATGGACTAGAAAGGGGAAGGATTGAAAAGTAGCGGATTGAGTAAGGATCAATTTGAGGAAAAAGAGAGGAATGAACCACAACACTATGCCCCATTTAAGACAATTCAAATGTCGATCGCAACTCGACATCACTAACTCCTTACATTAGCTAAAGAGAAAACTACCTCACTAGAGGTCAAGGAAGACGGACATGAAACTATGAACGCTAGGAGGCATCATACAAGGACTACGATCTGATGGAAACGATGAAAGCGGAAAAGGAAAACGAAATTGATCTAAGGAAATGAACCTACCAGTCACGATCTCCGGGTGAGCAATAGCTTCGGCTCGACTGAGCACAAAGATGGATCCCTTAGCCTTGGCACCGGATGCGGGATTCTGACGGTCGGGGCAATCACGAAAACGGTGACCCGGCTTCTTGCAGAAAAAGCAAAACAGGGGCCTATCATAGCATCCAACTCCGGGATGCACGGGTCCCCTACAACCGTCACACATTCGTCCTTGAGCTTGAGGGAAAGCATTGGGCCTAGGAGCCGCATTTGAGATAGCTTGAGGCTGATAAGGAACAAGTGATCTTGCATTGGAGTTTGAGGAAGTATTGAAACGCCTCTTGTTAGAATAGGCATTAGAAGAAGAAGGAGCGAGAGATCTTTTGTCATTGCAGTTTGACCTTGGATTGAAAGAGGGGGAAGGAGATAGATTCTTCATCTTCGCTTCATCTCTAACGGCCTTCATTGAGTTCTCCGCCCAAAGGGCATCATCATACAACTCCCCGAAAGAAGTAGAGCTCCTCCTTACCTTACTTTGAAGAACGGCACTCAACTTGTTACGGTAATAAAATGCACGGTCTTCATCATCACGAATAAGCCTCGGAGCGAAATGCGCAAGCTTATTAAACTCCGTAGTAAACTCCTGAGCTGATAAGTTGCCTTGTTTAAAATCAATGAACTCCTTGAGCCTTTGTTATTTAAGCTCTTTAGGATAGAATCTACCTTCCACCAGAGCCTTGAAACATGCCCAGTTAAAGTCATCTTCAAGAACAGCAGTGGCACTTGTGATAGCCCACCAGTTGTCGGCTTCCCTCACCAGAAAGTGCTTTGCGATCCTAACCTTGTCCTCTTCTCGGACTTGGTATAGATCAAATTGTTTCTCCATCTCCCGGAACCAATCGGATAACTCCGTAGGATCCGGCTCGCCACCATATGGTACGATCTTACTCCTTGCAATTTGACCCGCCACCCATGCATAGCCACCCTGATGGTTGTCTTCCCTTCGAGGGGGAATTTGGTTGGCATGAGCTACAGCTGCATCTTGCTGATTTTTCAGCACTTGAGTGAGAGCTTCCAACATAACATTCTCAACTAGTCGCGGTCTAACCATCTTCATAAGAAACAAAAACAAATCAAGTTATTCCTATCAATTAGCATAAACAAATAGACTACCAAGTAAAGTCCTTAACTTCTACCCAATCTCTCATTTGTTATTTCAAGGTCAAGTAGTTTAAGTTTAGGGTTCACGTGTGTGCGTCGAGAGCGATTAAAGCTCTTATACCAACTGTGACAACCCTCGCGAATGCGGAAATATAAAACGTACAAGCATGTGAAATAATATGCAGAAATACGGTATTTTAAAAACCTTTAAACATGCAAGATATATAACACGAGGTATGTCAAAATATTACAACTAAATACGTAAATACAACAAAGAGACGGGGTCTCTTAAAATGTTAGCAAAGAACAAGTGTTTAGCAAAACTAGCTAAAATCGTCTAGAGGTGAAACTTCCAGGGACAACGCCCGCTAGCTCACACCCGAACCCAAAATATCATATCCAAAAAGTAATCCAAGCAAGCAACCTGTTCATCCATGAAAAACATGAACGCCACAGTCAGTGGGGAGTAACTCCGGGTTCTCCCAGCCATATCACATTAAACGTACATATAAGGAAATACAAAAGTGAAATCATGCATATATAGATATCCATGTGAGTTACGATAAGAATAAATAGGCATTACGATAAAAATGATAAGATCATGTGGAAATCAAATCTGTAACCATCATGTTATTCAAAGACTCGGGAAAGACACCCTTAGGCAACTATATACTCACTAGGGCTTACATCTCACCGTTAGCGGCATATTTTTGATAAGATAGAAACTCGACATATAAACCACGTCAATCAACTAATTCATGCAAGAGTCCAACTCAATGTTCACGTAATATTTCAACTTACAAACGACCATCAAATCATACGAATATGACAACACAATCTCTCACGGTTAATGGCACGCACTAGCATCATGTACAATAGCAAGAAAACCAATGGAAGTCCACAGGAAAGACGTTTCCCTTAACGATACGATAAGACGTTTCGTATAATCAGGACCCGACAAACAAGTTCACGGATAAGGAAGTACCGGAAATCATGTACGAAAGACGTTTTTTTGACTCTAATTTCTCTCGGTATAGGGACGACGATATAATACGGTCCTAGTTCAAACTGGCCAGACTCTCGGAATTATAAGACGTGTTCGATCGACATGTGGTAAGACGTTCCACATCCAAGACTCGGTCAATATAGCGCCGAGCTAGTACCCCAAATTCGGTTCAACTCACGAAGAGGGAAAGAAAGAGATCTATAGTTCAAAAAGTCAAAAGTTGTACGCTACATGCAATGACACCACCTCGCAAGGATTACAACATTTACGCCGCCGGGTCGATCAACGCATTGCGTTCGCCTCCTAACAACGTCGTCATATCCCAACTAAACATGCATACAAGCATCAAGGATACACCCCATCGCTCCGACATTCCAGTCTAACGAGTATAAGGGTGTAGCCGGGAAATGAGAGTTCATAGCACAAAATCATTAGTGCTCAAATCATAACATATGTAAAACCGACTCAAAGGGGGACATACCAAAAACCGTCACAAAACATGTGATACAAGCGAAAGAAATATCATATATCCAAAACATGAATATTATAAGTCACTACGTAAAATTATACGATAAACGGATCATGCGAACTATTATAAATTACGAGTTTTAGAAATTATAGGAAAACAACACAGCCGTGTTCCAGGCCGGTCAGGAGGGAGGCGGCCGGTGGACCAGCTCAGAACTCAGGCTAAAACCAAAAATTATAGAAAACAGAGAAAAGTGGTCCAGGCCGGTCGGTGGACCGGCGGCCGGTCGACCGGCTCAGACCTCCCCTATACAAAAATTCCCAAAATTTCAAGATTGTTACTGATGTGTTCCCAGCCGGTTGGCAGACCGGCGGCCGGTCCACCGGCAGGGAACACCAGTTCACCCGTGAGCTTTCCTCACTTGTCCAATTCATTTCAAATCTAATATATACTTCAAATAATCATCAACAATCAATATACATCATCAATATTCATCATATAACAACATTCATTAACCATACCATGAATTCTAGGCTTCCTAATCGTATTCTAATACGATTTCTAGCATATAAAGCATGTTAAACACGTAAATGATACCGAGTAACCCTTCACCGTTACCTTTAAGCGTCTTCACTACTCGTCAAGCTCCTCTTCAATAAGGTAGTAGTCTTTGTCGGGATCTTGGAGGTCACCACCTACATATAGATCATAAAAGATGAATAAAATTTATCTTGAGAAAGACGGGAAATTTGAAAAGCGAGAAAGACGATGATTTTAACATCAAAACGGATAGAGGAAGGTAAGGGGAGAAGAATGAGACGAACTTACGTGAATTCTATCGAGTAATGAATGAGCTAGGACGAATCAAAGATCGAAAAGCAAGAGGGAGGCAAGGGTTTGATCTTTATTAGAGAGGAAGAAATGTGTGTGTGAGTTTGAGTAGGAAAAATAGGTTAAGGAGTATGAGTATAAGTAAAGGGTGAGTCGGAAAGGTCAACGAAAGTCAAAGACGACTCAAAAGTCAAGAAAAGTCAAAGACGACTCAAATGTCAAGAAAAGTCAAAGACGACTCAAAAGTCAAGAAAAGTCAAACTCGCCTTAAGGCGGGATTCTCATGGAATTTCGCGGAAATTCCAAATATGAACTCGGAAATTCTAAATTCGACTCGAAACTTTAAATTCTAAATTAAAACTTAAATTTGCTGAAAAGTATCCGTAAAATATTTTCACTAGAAAAATAGGGTACATTTCCGGGTGTTACAATAGCAGCAGCCTTTAGTTGCTCTATCCACTCGACATAATTGCTCCCATCTTTCTTTAAGCAAGACTTGTCCATAAAGGACCTAAGCCACGACGAATATATAATATATTGTTGTTGTTGTTGTTTCGGCCAAGATGGAAGAAAATGACCAAATTTTCTTCTTAATTCATCAACTACAAATGACTAAGCATGTGGAGTATTTTTAGGGAGTTAGTAGTGGAATTAGATGAAGTGATCATCCACTAATAAGTGGAAAATGAACCAAATTCTCACCTAACTTGTGAGTGGATTTATTTGGTTCATTTTGGGTATTTTGGGTCCATTTTTTACTTTTGATATTTGTCCCACAATTATTTATAAGTCAAATACTTAATTATCTAGTATAATTAATTGTTAATTGGACCATTTAACAATTAAATGATACAAATAATTAAATAATATACTCTTAACTCTTAAGTAGTATTGACCATTATATCAATATATAATGGTTCATTGGATACCCATTTAGCTAATATTACAACTCCTTGTAATATCTATTAGCTAATTACCAATACCTCACAATATATATAAATATCACAAGTAATTTAGTAAATTAACCTTTAATAACTAAATTTCACTTTAATTGTTCATATCAAATATTTTGGTCCGAGTTCAAAACTCGATCATCACATTAAAACTCACTTGACTAATCTTTAGTCAATATTAATAAGGGACTAATTGAAATGTATCTTTATACAATATCATTAGTTTTTCCATTGGGGTTCCTCCCTATAGGTGTGAACGAGAGGGATCAGTTGATTACCGTCGTCAAACTATAGCAACGTCTAACTCTAGTCTGCTGAGCGTTACCGATATACGTTAATCAACTGACAAGTATAAAATAAATATATCCCAAATTTATTCCTTTTATGAGATTTAATAATGTAGACAAACTATTGTGGAGGACACTTACTTCAACAATCTCCCACTTGTCCGATACAAGTTGTGCGTTACCAATTCTTGTGTCCGTTAAAATCTCCCACTCAATGCAAGGTGTATTTCAGGTCGTACTTGCACTTGAACTTATCATGAGTGGTTTCCTCGATCGAGAGAATGGCTATCTGACCGGATACATATCCGAGCGTGGCCACGCATTTCTAGTCATATCTCCTCGAGTGGCCCTGAGATTATATAAACCCAATATGGGTGGAAAACTCCTGTTGAGCTATTTTCTTTGTTCAATACAGATCAGCATGACCCAGTAGATGCCTATCAGCCTCCTTTTACGGAACGACCTAGGACAAAAACCTAAGTCAATCGGAAACTGCAATGACTCAGATGAATAGTCTCCAGTCAAAAGAATCGACTCATAGGAATAATATATAAGTCTTTACCACGACCACGTAACAAGAATTTAAGACACTATAAAGGGTCACTGCCCGACAAACTAAATCTGCCTATGTAATAAATTAGTCATTTCCATGACCCTATGGCTGTCGAACCCGCCATTAATTGACTTACAATCTAGTCACTCCGGGATGTCACCCATTTGAGAAACTATGGGCACAATAATACAATGAGATCCAGTTCACTTTAAGTAGGGTTCAACGTTGTCTCAACAACTACTAGGAAATCAAAGTATTCTTAAATAAAACGATAAATGTAATTATGTAAATAATGATTCAAAATCAAATTTTATTTACAGCAAATCAATCCCATCGAAAATACATAATTATTATGCTTAGCCTGCGATGAAGGCTTGGTTAAAGGATCAGCAATATTATCCTCTGTCCCAACCTTACAAATCGCTATTTCCTTCTTATCAATATAATCTCTAATTACATGATATTTCCCGAGTGCATGTCTAGATTTATTGCTAGATTTTGGCTCCTTTGCCTGAAAAATAGCCCCACTGTTATCACACAAAATAGTGATAGGATCAACAATAGAAGGAACCACTTTAATCCTTCCAAAAATTACCAAATCCAAACAGCTTTCTTTGCAGCTTCTGATGCTGCAAGATACTCAGCTTTCGTTGTAGAATCTGCAGTCACACTTTGTTTGAAACTCTTCCAGCTGACAGCACCACCATTCAACATGAATACATATCCTGATTGGGATTTTAAATCATCCCGATCTGTTTGGAAACTAGCATCCGTGTAACCCTTTGCACGTAGCTCATTATCACCTCCAAACACCAAAAATGAATCCTTAGTCCTTCTCAAGTACTTAAGGATATTCTTTACCACTATCCAATGACTCTCACCTTGATTAGATTGGTAACGACTCGTCATGCTCAAAGCATATGAGACGTTAGGACGCGTGCACATCATAGCGTACATGATTGATCCAACTGCCGAAGTATATGGAATCATTTTCATGCGTTCAACCTCTGCGGGTTCACTTGGGCACTGAGTCTTACTCAAAGTGATTCCATGACCCATAGGTAGATGACCTCTCTTAGAGTTTGTCATTTTGAACCTATCAAGAATCTTATCTATATAAGCTTCTTGACTTAACGCTAACATCCTTTTAGATCTATCTCTATAGATCCTGATACCTAAGATGCGTTGCGCCTCTCCTAAGTCTTTCATTTGAAAATAATTTCCAAGCCATTCCTTCACAGAAGTGAGCATTGGAACATCATTTCCAATGAGCAATATGTCATCCACATATAAGACTAAGAAGACCAATTTGCTCCCACTAAACTTCATGTACAAACATGGTTCCTCGACACTTCGAGAAAAACCATTATGTTTAATTACATAATCAAACCGATGATTCCAACTCCGAGAAGCTTTTTTAAGACCATAAATGGATCTCTTAAGCTTGCAAACTTTCTTAGAACTGTTTGGATCGATAAAACCCTCAGGTTGTGTCATATACACCTCCTCTTCTAGAAATCCATTAAAAGAAGGCGGTTTTTACATCCATCTGTCAAATTTCATAAATATTAAATGCAGCAATTGCTAAGATTATCCGAACAGACCAAAGCATTGAAACTGGCGCAAAAGTTTCATCATAGTGTAAACCATGAATCTGAGTGAAACCTTTTGCCACCAACCGTGCCTTGTAGACATCAGGTTGTCCATCCAAGCCGAATTTGATTTTAAAAATCCATTTACACTGAAGAGGTCTTACATCCTTAGGTAAATCAACCATGTCCCATACTTGATTTTTGTACATGGAGTCCATTTCAGATTTCATGGCTTCAAGCCAAAATTTGGAGTTAGAACTTGAGATAACTGCCTTATAGGTTGTAGGCTCGTCACTTTCTAAAAGTAAGACGTCATTACCACATTCCTCGATAATACCAAGATATCTATCAGGTGGGTGACTGATTCGCGTTGACTTCCTAGGAACTTTAACTGAACCAGATGAAGAAGGAACATCTTCATGCGTCACATTGTCAGTTTGTGGCTCTTGAACTTAAGTAAGTTCAAATTTTCTCCCACTCTGTCTTGTAGAAATAAATTCTTTTTCTAGAAAGACAGCATCACGGGCAACAAACACTTTGCTCTCATGACGGTTGTAGAAGTAATAACCACGAGTTTCCTTAGGATAACCTATAAAGAAACATTTGTCGGATCTGGGAGCTAACTTATCATCAGACTTGTTCTTGACATAAGCTTCACAACCCCAGATTTTCATATACGACAAATTCGGGACTTTCCCTTTCCACAACTCATGTTATTTTCTCTCAGCTGCTTTAGTCGGGCTCTTGTTTAAGGAAGTAGTAGCGGAAAGTATGGCAAATCCCCAAAATGGCTCTGTCTGACTCATCATTGACCGAACCTTATCTAATAAAGTTCGGTTCCTCCTCTCAGCTACACCATTCAATTGTGGTGTTCCTGGAGGTGTCAATTGTGATACAATACCACAATCTCTTCGATGATCATCAAAGTCATTACTAAGATATTCACCACCACGATCAGATCGTAATGCTTTGATCTTTCTATCTAATTGATTTTCAACTTCCTATTGGAATTCTTTGAACTTTTCAAAGGCTTCACTTTTGTACCTCATTAAATATACGTATCCATATCTACTTAAATCATCAGTGAAAGTAATGAAATAATCATAGCCTCCTCTAATAGTGATTGTCATTTGTCCACATACATCAGTATGAATGAGTCCTAATAACTGACTTGCTCTTTCACCTTTTCCAGAAAAAGGTGATCGAGTCATCTTGCCTAAAAGACAAGACTCGCAATTTCCAAAAGATTCGTAATCAAATGGAGACAGAATACCAGTCTTAACTAGTCTTTTAATGCGATTTTTGTTTATATGTCCTAAACGACAATGCCAGAGAAATGAAAGATCTGGATCACCTGTTTTGAGCTTGTTATTTTCCATATGATGAATTTCATTAGTTAGATCTAGAATATAAACACCATTGATAGATTTGGCTAAACCATATATTATATTATCGAAGGCAAAAGTATAACATTTGTGTTTAATTACAAAAGTAAAACCTTCTCCGTCTAATACAGATATGGATATTATATTCTTACTAAGATAAGGTACAAAATAACAGTTATTTAAGTACAACTCCAAGCGAGATACTAAACTAATTACATAGGTTTCAACCGACGCAGCTGCGGTCCTAGCTCCATTTCCCAAGCAGAGGTCAACTTCACCCTTGGCTAGTTGACGGACGTTTCTCATTCCCTGTAAATGATTACAAAGATGAGAACCACAACCTGTATCAAATACCCATGTGGTGGAACTTGCTAAATTTACGTCAATAATTGCTCCCATCTTTCTTTAAGCAAGACTTGTCCATAAAGGACCTAAGCCACGACGCTTTCGGTAGAGTAGCGGAGGGTAAATAATTTTGTTGAATTGCTGTATTAGTCGACATTATGCAGATTTTATACTACAAACGAAAAAAAAAGAAGGAAATATTAACATTTATCGGAAAATAAACCTGAAAAATCAAGTTATAAAAACGTTTATATAATGATCTCCCACTAAACTATATAAACGATCCCAAGATCCGTTTTTAATTAATATTGGGCACGGTGAGCCGATACAGCCCTTAATTAATTAAATTCGATGAGTCAACGTTTGACTGATTCTACACCAAGAACTCTTGGTCGATAAATTTCTTAAATATATCTTTAGCCCCGGGACTGAGACTTGTCTCTGCATCCCGTTGAGTCCAACCAACTTTGACGCGTAATAACGTTTATTACCCTACTTACCCAACGTAAAAAGGGAACACCCCGCTGAAGCGAGCGTGGCCCTAATGAAGAAGAGATTTATAGGTGCTAATTATTGGTAAGGCTATATCTCAATTTTAAAATATGTGAGAGATATTGTCAAAAAATTATCTATCACTTTTTAAGTGAACTAAATAGGTGAATGGTAGATGATTTAATGACAATAACTAAAATAAAAACGCACTAGACTTTCGCAATTTGGCATGGCGGAACAATTGCAACAATTAACATGTAAATAAAACAATAAATATAAATCCTAATATGGCAACTTATCTTAGTTAATCTAATTAACTATTACATTAAGCTTTCCAAAAATATAAATCTTCAATTTCTTGAAACCGTCTTTTAGATCACCTTTTCTTCGTCTTTTGGACCACCGTCTTCTCCAAAAATAATTTTATCATATAATCCTATTATACAATTTTTCTAATAAAACAAAATAATTAATTTTACATACGGGCAATACGAGATTGCTTAATTACAAACCAAACTAGTATTAATCAAATGAATAAATTAATTGATTAACATGCTAACATTCAACAAATTATTTACAATAAATAAATATGAAACATGCCAAATTGCCATTTTTCATAATTAATCATATTAATAATCTTATTATAATGGAGTTATAACCAATTTTTTTTAACCTTTAAAAATTACTTCCTCCGTTCCATAAAATAGTTTACGTTTACTTTTTGCACAAATATTAAGAATGGGTGAAAACAAGTGGGGTACCTAGTTTTACATATGTTAGTTTACCAAATTGCCCTCTTATAAAAGAGTTGGGTCTTTTATGAAGGGGTCATTGATAAGGATAGTATGGTAAAGTAACATGATTATTGATGTCCATAAAAAGAAACGTAAAGAACTAAGTGGAACGGCCTAAAATGGAATACGTAAACTATTTTATGGAACGGAGGAAGTATAAATTAATGTTTAAACCACCTTTAAGTTTACACTAATATCCCAAACTGATTTGGTACTTCACAAATTAGTCTCCACTAATTCTTGAACAATATTAGCATAATTTAACTTATTTTGCTATTTTTATCACAATTATCGTAACTTTTACGCTTTTATTTCGAAATAATCATATTAAATAATGAAAATTCGAAATAAATAATTGCAAATATTCTGGAAAAATATCAGAATACTAAATGGACCCAAAAAGAAATCCCTAAATCCAAAAAGGAAGCTTAATGACCGGCGGGTTCTTTAAAAAAAATCTTTTTCATCCGATCCCCAATTCTTCTTCACCCCGGATGATCGTGTTGAGTGAATTGTGACCTCGTACGATCGTGTCGGGTGATCAAGAGCCCCTTCGTCACAGTATTTACTTATGGGCTAACAGGTCACACTTTGGCCAAGTATCCTATTTCAAAATTTTTAAGCCATTTTCATAATTTAGTCGCATGTTATATTGGTTTTCCGTAAAAAAAAAAACGATATAACCATGCCAATAAATTACCAAAATACAAAAAAAAATTAAAACTTTTTTTTTTTAAGTTTCTGGAGACCTGGACAAAATATAAAAATTTGTCCATTTAATTTTCGGTTATATTTAATCATAATATAGTCATTATTTATTGATTATTATCTCATAAAATCAATAAACTTGCCAAAAAATTAACAATTTAATTTCTTAATTTTACATACACTAAGTAAAACATGCATGCATGAGTATATTAAGATTTCATCATTTATTTTAACATGCTATCATTTTTAGTTAACTATTAACCAAAATAATGCTTTTTAAGACACTTTTAACCGAAAAATAAACTAAAAATAGCAATTTAACTCCAAAAATAATAGAATTCGACCAGAAACTTTTTAAGGTCAGTATGAACATGCATGGAAAAAATAAACTCATTTAAACCATTTTATCAATATTTAAGCAATTTATCATATAAATTGTCTTAAGTCGTATTAATAAACATGCATGCACAAAAGGCTCTGATACCAATTGGTAGTTATGAAACCTATATGTTTAGACTTTCTAATCATTATATTAAATTACCATAATTTAATTTTTATGTGATCTAGTACATGCATGATTAAATAGTGCTTATTAAACAACAAATAAGTAGAAATTTCCTTACAATGCTTTATGGAAATGGTATACTACGACCTTTGTAGTTTTACAACCTGAATTTTAAGAGCTCCTTAAGCCTTAATCCAATATAGGATTACTCCTCTAAGATGCACCCAATATCCTAGTTTTATTAACTAGATAACAACTAGAATTAACCCTAAATAATACTACAAATATTACTACTTATTAGTAATAAAAGATTTATTTTATATATATGTGATTTTATGTGATGAAGGTAGATGATGAAGATGAAATAAGATGAACAATATACAATATATTGTTGTAGTTGTTGTTTCGGCCAAGATGGAATAAAATGACCAAATTTTCTTCTTAATTCATCAACTACAAATGACTAAGCATGTGGAGTATTTATAGGGAGTTAGTAGTGGAATTAGATGAAGTCATCATCCAATAATAAGTAGAAAATGAACCAAATTTTCACCTAACTTGTGAGTGGATTTATTTGGTTCATTTATGGTATTTAAGTCCATTTTTTACTTTTGATATTTGTCCCACAATTATTTATAAGTCAATTATTAATTGGACCATTTAACAATTAAATGATACAAATAATTAAATAATATACTCTTAACTTTTAAGTAATATTGACCATTATATCAATATATAATGGTTCATTGGATACCCATTTAGCTAATATTACAACTCCTTGTAATATTTATTAGCTAATTACCACTACCTCACAATATATATAAATACCACAAGTAATTTAGTAAATTAACTTTTAATAACTAAATTTCACTTTAATTGATCATATCAAATATTTTGGTCCGAGCTCAAAACTCGATCATCACATTAAAACTCACTTGACTAATCTTTAGTCAATATTAATAAGGGACTAATTGAAATGTATCTTTATACAATATCATTAGTTTTTCCATTGGGGTTCCTCCCTATAGGTGTGACCGAGAGGGATCAGTTGATTACCGCCGTCAAACAACAATAACGTCTAACTCTAGTCAGCTGAGTGTTACCGATATACGTTAATCAACTGACAAGTATAAAATAAATATATCCCAAATTTATTCCTTTTATGAGATTTAATAATGTAGACACACTATTGTGGAGGACACTTACTCCAACACTTCTTCCTCACCAAGTAACCATAACCATAAACCCCATTTTTGATCAAGCTCAAGTTCATCACTACACCTTCATTACTCACTCAAATCCTCTAATTTTCATCATAACCTTCCCCTCTTATCGTCCTCTACCTTTAGTGGTAATAAATAAAATTACTGTATTTCTTATTTTCAATTTATCCGTCTTTCTCAAAGGTGAATTATATTCATCTTTTGTTGTCTATTTGTAGGTGGAGACCTTCAAGACCCCAACAAAGATTACTACCTCGTGGAGGAAGAGTTGGAAGACGATTGAAGACGCAAAAAGGTAACGGTGAAGGGTTACTCGATATCAATACGAGTTTTAAATGCTTTACTTGATGTTTACAAAATGTCTAGTGACAATTATTAGATACTTAATATAGTTTGATGTTAGGATTTGTGTTGGAATTGAATGTGTAGTTATGGAATTTGTTTTGGTTGATTATTGTTGATGATAGTTGACGATAGCTGATGAGTGTTGATGATAGTTGATGTTTGTTGATGATTATTGGGTTGTTGATGGTGATTTTCGTGCATGTGTAGTCCCAGCCGGCCGACCGGCTGCCGGTCAGCTGACCGACTGGGACTGTGGCTGATGTAAAAATGGCTTATTCGAAGTATTTTGGTATTATGTAAGTCTCAGCCGACCGACCGGCTGCCGGTCAGCCGACTGGCTGAGACACCCTCTATCTTTCCTCCTTTTCTCAAATGATATATGGTCCCAGCCGGGTAGCCGGCTGCCGGTCCCCTTGACCGGCTGGGACACCCTGTATTTTTTATGGTTTTCAAATGTTGCTGAAGTGTCAGTCGGGTAGCCGGCGGCGGGTCCCATTGACCGGCTGGCACACCCTGGAATTCTCCTTCTACTTCTTTTCTTATACTTTCATTTATAATAGTTTGTACGATTCGTTTATCGTATAAATTTACGTAATAGCATTAAATATTCATGTTTAGAATATATGATATCCCATTCGCTTATATCGCATTTTTCGTGACGGTTTTTGCTATGTCCCTCTTTGAGTCGTTTTAACCTATGTTTTGATTTGAGCAGTAATCGTTTAGTGTTCTGAACTCTAATTCCCCGGCTATACCTCCTTGCTCGTTAGACTGGAATGTCGGAACGAGGAGATGTATCCTAAATGCTTGTATGCATGTTTTAGTGGGGATATGACGACGTTGTTGGAAGGCGAACGCTATGCATTGATTGACCCGGCCGTCAAATGTCGTATCTTTGCAAGGTGGTGTCATTGCATGTAGCGTACCGCTTGATTATGATGCTTGTGCTCTTTCCTCCTCTTTCGTGAAGGTTGACCGAATTTGGGGTACTCGGCTTCTGTGTTTGACCGAGTCTTGGATGCGAAATGTGTATCGCATGTCGAATCGGAACATGTTTATTCCGAGAGTCTGGCCAGGTTTAGACTAGGACCGGATTATTATCGTCGTCCTACCGGGAGGAAATGAGTACATATACGAAATGTTTATCGTGTATGTTTTAGGGAAATGTTTATCCCGTGGACGTGTATTGATCATACTTGTACATGGTGCTAGTGCGTGTCATTAACCGTGAGAGATTAAGTTACTATACTCGTATGATTGAACGGATGTTATATCATGATTATTTGTGATGGTTGGATGACTTGGCGTGGTTTATATGTCGAGTCTCTATCTTATCAAGTATATGCCTCTAACGGTGAGATGTAAGCCCTAGCGAGTATATAGTTGCCTAAGCGTGTCTTCCCCGAGTATGCCTATAATCGAATGCTTATAGTTTTGTACTTCATGCGCCTATATCTCATTACATTGAAATGCTTATTTATACTTATCGTAATTCACACACACACACACACACATATATATATATATATATATATATAGAAGTGCGTTCAAATGAGTCCCCCTAGTATATTTGAGTCCTTGAGTCCTAATCAAAACTCTTAGATTAAGAGGATGAATGGTTAGAATTAAAACAAAATGGAGGGCCAAGATTGTGAGACACACACAATCATCTCCTTCAAACACTAGTGTTTATATCCTTCATTCACCCCATTTCTCTCATTCTCACATTTTTCATTATCTCTCTACCTCTCTTCTCTCCCTACATACCTCTAAAAAAAACCAAAAAAATCACCTCATTCCCTCACCCACCGAGCACCACCACCACTGTCCTTCCCTCACCCACCGAGCGCCACCGCCTCCGCCACCGTTCTTCCCTCACCCACCGAGCACTACCACACCCTCACTCACCTCCTTCCCTCACCCGTGAGCACTACCACACCCTCACTCACCTCCTTCCCTCACCCGTGAGCACCACCACCCCTCTCTCAGCCCACCGAGCACCACCACGGTCCACGCCTCCTTTTCTGCACCTTCCTCCTTCTCTCCTTCAATGTCCTCCTTCCGCTGCCATGTTCAACGCCGCCGCCGTCCTCTCTTCCTTCCTTCTCCTCCCTGCCATCCTCCTGCCGCAGCCATGCTGCTCCACCGCCACCCCCACCTGCGCCATGCGCCGCCACTCGTCCCTCTTCTCACGCCACCTTTCACCACCCACCACCACCACCATTCTTATATTTAAAAATAAAAAAACCCAAACTACCACAACAACCATTTAGATCTGAAAAAAAAAAATATACCTCACCACCATTTTATAGATCTGAAAAAAAAGGTTACAAAAAAACCCACCACCAATTCATTTTTCATTTTTCTTGTGGTGGTTGGAAAGGAAGGTTATTGTATTATTTTTATTTTATATATCGTCTTTTCATTTCAGATCTGAAAATTAAACTAAATTTTTTTTTTTCAAACTCGTTTTTCCGATTTGTTGGGGAAGTTTTTTTTTTTTTTTCAAATCTTGATTTTTTTTTATGTTTGCTTGTTTGATGTATTTGGTAGAGGTGATGGTTGTTTATTTCAAATCTTGTTTTTTATTATGTTTGTTTGTTGGATGTATTTGGTAGAGGTGGTGGTTGTTTATTTCAAATCTCGTTTTTTGGGCTTGGAAAACCGTCACTTTTTCAGATCTGAAAAAACAAATCAAGTTCTTTTTTTTTCAAATTTTGTTTTTCCAGATTTGTTGGGTATTTATTTATTTTTCTCAAATCTCGTATTTATTTATTTTTCTCAAATCTCGTTTTTATTTTAGTGGATTTTTCAAATTTCTTATGTTTTTTTTAAGTTCTCGTTTTTCATTTTGGTGTATTTTTTTCATATTTTTTATGTTTTTTTTAGTTCTCGTTTTTTATTTTGGTGTATTTTTTTTCCAGATCTAAAGTTACATCATTATATACTAAAGTTGCACAATTATTAACTAAAGTTACTCCATTTAAGAGTTTTATAACTAAAGTTACGTTATTAATGACTGAAGTTACGCTATTAATGACCAAAGTTACGCTATTAATGACTAAACTTACGCTAGTATGGACTGAAGTTACACTAGAAAAGACTAAAGTTACACTATTATGGACTGAAGTTACACTAGAAAAGACTAAAGTCACCTAAATATGTCTTAAAAAATTCAAATTAATATATTAAATATCATTTTAGTATAAAGTTACACTATGATTGTCAAAAGTTTCACTAATAAAGGTTAAAGTTATACTTATAAAAGTGTTCAAATTTTAAATCATATTTTGACTTAGAGTTACACAAATAAGCATTTAAGTTACACCATAAAAAGACTAAAACCACAAAATTTTGTCTTAAAATAATATAAATTCAAATTTATATAGTCGAAATCATATTGTAATTAAAGTTACAAAAATAAATGGTTGAAGGTTACACTCTTAATGAATAAAGTTAGCCTTATAAATAGGCAAAAATCACATAAACTTATCTTAAAAATGCTAAAATCGCATAAACTTGTCTTAAAATTACATAAATTCAAATTCATATAGTCGAAATCTTATTTTAGTTTGAAGTTACACAAATAATGGTTGAAGTTACACTCTTAATGACTAAAGTTAGGCTCATAAAAAATTACAAATCACATAAACTTGTCTTAAAGTTACGTAAATTCAAATTATAAAGTCGAAATCACATTTTAGTTTGAAGTTACACAAATAATAGTTGAAGTTTCATTCTTAATGACTAAAGTTAACCTCATAAAAAGGCAAAAATCCTATAAACTTATCTTAAAGTTACATAAATTCAAATTAGATAGTCCAAATCACATTTTAGTTTGAAGTTACATAAATAATGGTTGAAGTTTCACTCTTAATAACTAAAGTTAGCCTCATAATAAAGAAAAAATCACATAAACTTGTCTTAAAGTTACATAAATTCAAATTTATATAGTTGAAATTACATTTTAATTTAAAGTTACACAAAAAAAAAGTTGAAGTTATACTCGTAATGACTAAAGTTATACTCATAAAAGCCTAAAATCACATAAACTTGTCTTAAAGTACATAAATATAAATTTATATAGTTAAAATCACATTTTAGCTTGATGTTACAAAAATAATGATTAAAGTTACACTCGTAATGTACATGAAAGTCATTAAAACTCACTCATTTTGTTCTAATCTTGTCCGTTCATTTTGTTCTAATCCTGTCCATTCATTTTTCTTTTAATCTTAGCCTTCCATCTTGTTATAATCTTGTCCCTCCATCTCTTTCATCCAAAGCCCAGGATGAGGACTCATGGAATCAATTTTGAAGGTGGACTCATTAGAACTTGCCTCTCTCTTTCTCTCTCTATCTCTCTCTCTCTCTCTCTCTCTATATATATATATATATATATGTGTATGTATGCATCTACTTGTTTATTACCGTTTAAGTATGTTATTTGTGATATGGCTAAAAGAACCCGGAGTTACTCCCCACTGACTGTGGCGTTCATGTTTTCATGAATGAACAGGTTGCTTAGATGGATTTTTCTTGTTTTTGGGTTCGGGTGTGAGCTAGCAAGCGTTGGACTCGACGATTCACCCATAGACGTTATTA
This sequence comes from Heliosperma pusillum, assembly GCA_022085475.1. Classification (NCBI taxonomy): domain Eukaryota; kingdom Viridiplantae; phylum Streptophyta; class Magnoliopsida; order Caryophyllales; family Caryophyllaceae; genus Heliosperma; species Heliosperma pusillum. The sequence continues at coordinate 44,390 of JAIUZE010067341.1, forward strand.
GCTAGTTTTCTAAACATCTTTTATGTTCGATAACGTTTTGAGAGACTACGTCTCTTTGTATTATGTTATACTTTAGCTTGTAATTATTTGACATTCCTCGTACTTTTCTTTTGGCATGTAAAATGTTTCAAAAATATCGTATTTTCCGCTATATAAATTGCATGCTTGTTATGTTTTATTTCCGCTATCGCGAGGGTTGTCACAGTCGATACTCTCGCTTTTGTGTGTTAATGTGTAGATTTGGTGCGATTCATATGCATTAGAACCTATGCAAAGCGAAGTCGACTCGACATACGGAGAATATATTCTTGACATGGAGAACAAGAAAGAAATAAGAAGGAATATCAAAGAAGTTAGTTGGAAAGACCAGACAAATTTGAAGCGAGAAGAAAGAATGGTTGCTTGCACAAGTGTCAATTCAAACTTGAATATCTTGAGTTTTGCAACTCGTATTAAGCTTATTCAAATTGCAAAAGAAAGATACTTTTCTTAACTTTCAAATGATAAGTCACACGTTGAATTCCGATAATGAACGAAGAAATCGCAGGCGTTTGAAAGTTACTGCGCAAAGATAAGAAGACCGCGGACACTCGATCGAGTGCACCAATAATCGATCGGGTGTTTGTAAGACGAAGAGTTTTCCTAAACTTTCTTTAAGTTGGTTTATTGTGTAATATAAATAGAAAACTCGTCCCTTATTGTTTCTTATGCTTTTTATTACTTTAGAACTCCTAAAAAGTCTTAGAATTAGTTTTGCTACTCATATTATTTCAGATCTACAAGTTATTTCTTTATGTTATTAATTGATTTATTATTCATCTCCTTTATGATATTAATTATGTTTTCATTTAATTATATTATCGTTGTTAGTTTAGTTATTATGAGTAGCTAATTATTTAATCTAGGGTTGAAGGGGATCTAGGTTGTTAGAAGGGGATTGATTTATGAGTTGATTGTTAAATTGCATAAGTTATTGTTCAATTTTTGTCTTACTTCTAGGTAATTGATTAGCTAATCAGGGTTAGTTAATTAGTTTTGCGAGTTAGGATTATCACCGATCGGGTTAAGACTAAGATAGGCAGAGACAATTGGATAGACTAGTTTAATGATAGCGATCGCATGTTAAATCTAGATCTAAAGGGCATAATTGAATCGACCGATCATGTGACCTTAAACAACTTAATTGACCTTTTTAATGATTAGATTATATCCCCGAATAACATATCTAGTGAACCTGAGACCCTAGAATTTTAATCTTATTGAATTCATCTTTTATTGCAATTAGTTATAGAAAACCAAAAATCAAATTTTATACATTGTTACCTTAAGACGAACTTAGTTATAGCAAATAGATTATTACCGCCTCTTTGTGAATTTGATACCCTACTTACCGCTGACTATTAGCTAGCACTGAGTTAGGTTTACTTTGATTTAGGGGATACGACTTTACCCTTATAAGATTTAACTCCCCCAAACCATCTCTTTGCTTGTCCTCAAGCAAAGTACTAAACACAATGCAAAAAAACATATAAATGGTGAAATCAAAAATCTCAGAGCTAACGTTTATGCGCATACAAATCCTGAGTCATCCATATCTATAACAAAGTAATGACCAAATTGTACCAGTAAAAAAAATTGAAATGCACGGGCAATAGAAAACGCAGCTCAAATCACGAGATGTTACATGGTATCGTATTCGATAAAACCAATCACCTTTCGATCTTGCAAGACAAATTAGTCGGATTCTCGCGGATTCACTCGTACACTCAAATGTGTTTGAAAGGTGAGTTTTGTAAACATAGAAAGAAATAGAAACACTCACTCAACTTATGAAACATGCATGCAATCTAATGTGATAATAATTTCCCCAACTAATACGCATTCGCAATAAGACCAAAGTACATGTATCAAGGACAATAAGGGAGGCTAATGGGTGAAGGTATAGAAGTGGGTTCTGCCAAAGCACGTATGGGAATGTGGGGCTAAGAACGGTAGTCGCAGCGACACTTACCAAACCTATTCTACAATGTTCAAGCACAAACTAAACTCAACTAGAGAAATTATCTTAAAATTGACACCACAAGAGAAATGTCGACAATACTCACTAAATATAGATTACACTCTAGCAAATCCCTTTCATTTTCCCTTAAACAATTCAATTGAAGCAACTTATTTTTTTCTTTTTCATCTCATTTTTCCCGATTGTTTTTCGAATTTTTTTCGAATTTTCTTTTGCTTCATAATACTTTTCTCAACAAAGGGAATAATACACAACTTCTAACAAAAACTTACTACACCCACTTTGACAATATAAGTCCCAACCCAACCATAGTAGCAAGATAGGCATGAAATATAAGTAACTGTGACTGTCTCGATAAGGTAGGCAAACTCTAGAAATGTAGCTATTCGATAGGTTATAAAACAGGTAACAAAAGCTTAAACGGGCTAAATATAAAAGCACTCAATAATAGGAATTAAAAATTAGGTCTTTTGGCTATGTGAGGCTTATTGAACGAAAAGAATCGCCTTTTCACATGTACTTTATCAAACGAATGCGTAAAAGTATCAAAAAACTAATGTCATACTTATACAATTTGATGTTACATATTCCACTAGGATTACCACACTCAAAGACCTAAAAACAATTAGACCAGTTCATTAATATTCCTGGCCTAGGAAGCTCTAAATCCCTCATAAATTTAAGTGGTTTACCAACAAAATATGTCAAATCTAATTAGCAAAAGGCATTTCAAATACGGTCAAGACTAGATCATTGAGCTTTCTTTCCAGGATAACATGTCAAACCAAGCCTCCACCTATTAAAATAAATAACATGTTTTTGGATTTTTTTTGAATTTTCAAATTTTTTTGGATTTTTTTTAAAACACACAATGCAATAAATAAACACACAGCATAAATAAAGACTTCTCCCCCAAACCCAAATGTCACAGTGTCCTCAATGTGACGCTAACAACACAACAATCACACAACAAAAATCCAACAACAACCTATAAGACACTACTAACAAGAGGGAAGGGGAAATAAAACTAAAGAAAATACAAGGATAGATAGTACCTGGAAATCTCGCACGATCGTTTGGAATTTATACATCAATTACCCAAAAATGGGATAATTAAAACAGCTTAGTGCTCTCAAAAGTCGATCAAAATCTGCGCATGTGCTACACAAAAGCATAAGTAGCACCAAGATATGATACGAGCATAGAGAAATAGCAAGAGCGGTTGTCTCAAATTAATGAGTTCTTGATAAAAAATACTTATAAGACCGCATCAAACTGATCCTCCGACTAGTAGAAGGTAGAGTATCAAAAATTAATGTAAATGGAAAATAGGGTGCTTTATTACTTCCCAAGTCAGTTGTTGAACCATATAGTTATATGATTATGTTTTGATAATGACAAGTATGTTTGTATAAGATATATGCTTGTGCTTGTAACCGTTTGTTTAGTCTTGGTTAGATTAAGCATGGTTTGGTACCTGAAGTTATAGCTAGTTTAGCTATAGCCTTGATGATTTGTGAAGCAAAGCTGAAGCAAAGTTATAGGTCATTGTACTATAACTTTGGAACTGCTGAAGTAAAGTTATAGGTGTTTCTAATATAACTTTGGTGATTGTCAAGCTCCAGATCAAAGACGAAGTCTAAAAGAAGCTTGTGGAGCTCAAGATGAAGAGCTCGTGATTTAAATGAAGTGATGATCAACATATTGAAGATCTCCAGGAAGATTTTGTAGTATAGGTCGTCGTTCAGTAACGGTAATTTCAATAGTAATTTTGAGAAGTAGAGTTATAGATGTTTTAACTATAACCTTACTTACCAAGCTCAAAGTTATAGGTGAACTTACTATAACTTTGGAGCTGCGAATAAAGGGCGGCTATTTAATATTTTCAAAACGGTTTTTGAATATAGTTTTAAATAATCTTTTTGACAAAAAGTATTTATAGTAGATTAAGGTTTAAATTTATTTAGTTTGAATATTATTAGGATGTCTCTATTTATTAGTAAAACAACTTATGAGTTGTCATGCTATCTAGGGTTTTCATATATTTTCAAGCCTAAACCCTAATTTATCTTACTAAGCCCAACAATGGACTAGGGTTTCACGTGTGATTAAGGCCTATGAGCCGTCGACACCTGTGATTAGCCGTAGGTCCAATTAGGGTTTAAGTAAGTTGTAAACCTAAATATCTTTCTTGGTTCATAAGGGAGGCACATAAGTTACTAGGGTTTTGAATTTAACCTAATATCTTCCTTGTTATCCAAGGGAGGCCACGGCTAGAGCTAGGGTTTCTAATAAAACCTAGTTTACCTCTCTACTATAAATACCGATGCTTCCCATACTTTTAAAACTAAGCTTTTCATACTAAAATTCTTCTTTTGCAGACGTGCTTAATATTTACAAGTAAAATCTTTATTTTGCAAAATCCTTTTTTTTAAAAGCCACATATACTCGTGAATTGTTATTGAGAAAAATGTTATTGGATAATATTGCTAGAATTGTTTCTTATACGTACAACTAGAGTTAGTTGTACGAGTGGATTGATAATTTTGTAATCCATAGTCGGTACTAAAATTATTAATCGAGAAATAGTGGACGTAGGTTTCAACGTGTGAAACTGAACCATTTCAAAAATTCTTCTGTGTCGTGCCTTTTTATTTGTTTACGTATTTTATTATTTACATACACGTTATAAGTAATTAGTTGGGTTGAGTTTAATCAATAAATTCAAACCACATATTACTACTACACGGTTATACAGCCAATTGAAAAAGTGGGCATACTTTATTTATACTTAATTAACCCCCCCCCCCCTCTTGAGTATTTGGGATCAATAGACTCTTCATCAGTCTTAATGGGGAAATAATATAAGACCTAAACTTTTCTAGGAATATTCATCAACCCATAGTCCTCCTTGCTCTCCTCCTCGATAGGTTATGTCCAATAAATTGCAGCCTCCAAAGCATCTAGCTCAGATTTCCACATGTCACTCTCACCAAGGCTAGAATCTATCCAAGAATTATATACCTCTCCATTAAGCAACCAATCGAGCTCATCAACCTCTTCGCTCCATGTTCTTGTCACATCATCAGCATAACTGGACATCATGAAAATATTGGTTCGAAATGGAATGGTTGGATCTCAGATCAATTTGACCAGGGCAAAAACAAAACTAACAAGAAAAAGAGGAGAACATTCTCAAGGAAGTGATGTTCCCTGACACAAAAAGACAAACTAAATTAAAAACTAACTAGAAAATTGTTGCCTCCCCGGCAACGGCGCCAAATTTTATAAGGGTAAAGTCGTGTCCCCTAAATCAAAGTAAACCTAACTCAGTGCTAACTAATAGTCAGCGGTAAGTAGGGTATCAAATCTACATGGAGGCAGTAGTGCTATAACTAAGTTCTTCTTAAGGTAACAATTTAAAAGATTTGATATTTGGTTTTCTATAACTAATTGCAATAATAAAAGATGAGTTCAATAAGATTAAAATTCTAGGGTCTCAGATTCACTAAATATGTTATACGGGGATATAATCTAATCATTAAAAAGGTCAATTACGTTGTTTAAGGTCACAAGATCGGTCGATTCAATTATATATGCCCTTTAGATCTATATTTAACATACGATCGATATCAATAAATAATTCTATCCAATTGTCGTTGCCTATCTTAGTCTTAACCCGATCGGTGATAATCCTAATTCGCAAGACTAATTAATTAACTCTGATCAGTAAATCAATTAACTAGAAGTAAGACAACAACAACTTATGCAATTTAACAATCAATTCATAAATCAATCCCCTTCTAACACCCCTTCAACCATAGATTAAAGAATTAGCTACTCATAATAACTAAACTAACAACAACAAAATAATTAAAGGCAAACTTAATTAATAATATAAAGGAGATGAATAATAAATCAATTAAGAAACAAGAACTTGAACTAATAATAACAAGAGTAGAAGAATTACAAAATACCGAATTTGAAGTATTGATGAACTAAAGAAATAAACTTGTAGATCTGAAATAATATGAGTAGCAAAACTAATTCTAAGAGTTTTTAGGAGTTCTAAAGTAATAAAAAGCATAAGAAACAACAAGGGACGAGTTTTCTATTTATATTACACAATAAACCGACTTAAAGAAAGTTTAGGAAAACTCTTCGTCTTACAAACACTCGATCGAGTCTTGGTGCACTCGATCGAGTGTCCGCGGTACTTCTCAGCTTTGCGCACTAAATTTCAAACGGCTGTCATTTCTTCGTTACTTATCGGAATTCAACGTGTGACCTATCATTTGAAATCTACGAGAAATATATTTCTTTAGCAATTTGAATTAGCTTAATACAAGTTGCATAACTCAAGATATTCAAGTTTGAAGTTGACACTCGTGCAAGTAACTATTCTTTCTTCTCACTTCACATTTGTTTGTCTTTCCAACTAACTTATTTGACATTTTTTCTTGTTTCTTTCTTGTTATCCATGTCAAGAATATATTCTCCAAATGTCGAGTCCACTTCGCTTTGCAACGGAGGCATAAACATGTATATAAACAATAGCACACAAAAGTGGGAGTATCGACATTCTAACATATAAAGGTATCTAGTCATATAAATAAAGAACAAAACCGTAATAAAAGTGACTAAGGGGAGGCATAAACATGTATATAATTATGACTCATCAAATAATTTGTTTTTTTATTTAAAAAAACAGAAAGAAAAAAAAGAAAGAAAATCCTGGGTAGGTGAAAACCCACAAGGGTGGTCATCTAGGTAAGATTGGGAATTGTGCCCGAGTACGGAATGAAAACCCGAAAGAGCGTTTCCGGTAAAATGAATAATCGAGTTGCGAGCCACCAATGAGAGAAAAGGAAAGCTAAGGTGAAAACCCGAAAGCACACCTAAGGCAAAATGAAGGATTTTTGAAATAAAAATAGAAAAAGACAAAAAGATTGAGCATACTACTTCCTATCGAGAAAAAATAAGTGAGTGATAAGGAGAGCTTTGGAATGAGGCTAGATTAGGATTTATTTTCTTTTAGAGTCACACATTTGGTTCCAAATTGGCGGATTTCTCTTGTAGGTTTCTTGGTTGTGCAAATCGTGAATATTGGGGCCAACCAAGTAGCCTAGCTTGTAATTTGATGGAGTCATAAGGGGACGTTATAAGGAGTTCTACTGATGTGTGTTGTAGGAGTATTGAGGCCACCTTGCTATTATCTCGGGATGAGACAAAGGGTGGCCATTATCTTGCGGGGTTATAAGAAGAGCAGAGTGATGATGTCGGAGTCAGTGGTTTGTGTGTCTATGTAAGAGGGAGAAATAAGGAGGGGGACTTATAGAAGAGTGTCACAAAAATATGAGTCTAGATTTTTCATTTTAACAGGTGGGCTTGTTATTGATGGAGTTATAAGAAGGATGTGGTGAGGGAAGAGGGATAGAATCCTCTCATACTCGCTAAACAACTTGGTGTTTTCAATTGTAGTCTCGATTTTACTCGGGACGAGTAAAAGTTCAAGTGTGGGGGAGTTTGATAGTGCAAATTATGTCGTATTACTTAGGCCTTTTTAGTACCTTTATAGCCATTTTAATACGGGTCTTAAGTAGAAACTGTAATAACTTAAATTTCCATTTTTGTTGTACTTTTGTCAAAAATTATGTAAGGTTTAAAGAATTAGGTGGCTAGTTTCTCACATGTGTTTTTCGAGTATTAATTGATTCCAAGTTGTATATTCTTTGTATACTATTTTTGCATGATAACTTCGAGCGGTCTAACAAGTCAACCCGGAAGAGTCATGTCAATGCCACTAAGTCGAACCTGTCCTCGAACATAACGAGAATCAAGAATAAAAAATGGTTCAATTAGGTAAGTCCGAGAAGATGGGTGAACCAAGGCCAAAATAGAGAGCAACTGATCAGAAGAAACAGCAGGCTGAGGTCCACACCGCAGCCTGGGGCTAAAGTCGTAGCATGCGGTCCCCACCTTAGGCTGCGGTTCTACCAACCATTTTGATGCAAACTTCCAGAAACAAGCTGCAGCCTGAGGTGGGAACCGACGGTTCCCACCTCAGGCTGCGGTTTTTCCATTGACTTGAAGATTTTGAGGTCATGTTGTAAGTTAAAGACGACCCATCTTTGAGGATTAACCTAGAATTGTGAGCCACTATAAAAGGAGGAGTTAAAAGAGCAACATGGATTATCCAAGCAACCTCCTAAAACTCTTTTTAGATTACTTTTAGCTCATTATTAAGAAAACTTGTAACTTTTCACATTTAATGGACGGCTAAGCAACTATTTGGTGTAATTCTACCTGAAGGTTCAATCTTGCCTTTGTATTTGTAAGAATTCAACCCCTTTCTTTCTTATTAGTAATATTACTTTGTTTTTATGACTTTATTGAATGTTTAATCACTAAGGTTTGCCATCTTTGTGTTTTATTCATTTATCTTATGATAATGTTTTATGCATGGCTTGGTTTATACAATATATTGTAGCAATCTTACATCTTGTTTTAAACGGTTTAGTTTTTGCATCTTGTGAGTGGGTAATGCTTGACATTCTTTCACTAATTGGCTTAGATTAGTGTTTGGTGTTCCTAATATTAATCCTATGCTTTGAATGTTCTTAAAGTCTCTATCTTTTTCACTAGTGGTGGCTTAGATACTAGTTAACTTGTGTAGAGAAGGTGATGACACATTGGCTTAGATGTTAGTCACTAATTATGAGATTAAAGGTATATTAGACTAATAAATATAGGGGTTGGTATTCTTGCATGAACTTAGGTGGATTGTTCCTTGAATAGTAAAGTTGCACCAATTTGTCTCATATATTAATAATCTCTTGCATATTAAGTGTTTGTCAAATTGTCACACTATTAAAATTTGCATCTTTTCATACTTTCTTTTCATACTTTCATGTCACTAATCAACGCAAATCTCTCTTGTTTCATGTTAGCCATTGTTTACCATTGTTAAATACTCATTGTATGGTAATATTTTAATTAGGGTTGTTAATTGCGCCATTAGACTCTTAGTTAGTGACTAGTGTAGATCCCGTGCTAAAGCACGGTATTTTTTAGTTTTTTCATTTATATAGAGGGTTCTCGTTTAAATAATTTGCATAAAGTAATTGTATTTTATTTTGATGTAGTAATATACTAAATATATTATTAGTACGACATAGAAAAATAAAATTTACAAAAGTCACAACTTTCTAAGATCACATATTTTCATTTAAGACGGGTATTATGAGTCTTGAGCTTAAGACTGGTCAAATACATATAAACTAACCACACTTGTTTCCTAAGAAGGATCAAATTTTTTGTCTTTATTGACACCATGTGTTAACATTTGACCCGTCTCAAGTTTAAGACGAATACCCGTCTTAAGCAATACTTATTGACGTATTATTTGAGTGTTAAATGTTAAAGGCTGTTTTAAGGAGAGGATTTTTCTCTTTGCAACTGTTATTATTCTAAATAATCTTTCACTTAAATGTAATGATGGAAAGATTCTATAAGATTATAATACAAAAACATAACAAATTTTCATCAAGAGTATCTTGAACATATTTGCATCAACGGTATCTTTAAGATATGTGCATCAACCGTGATATCAATATCAATGGATCTTTTATTAGGATGTAATTCCTTGAGGTGGTCCCAATTTAAGGTGGCTCACTCTCTTTCACATTTAGTTGAGCGGGAAAAAATTGAAGGTGGCTTAATCTTTTAGTTATAGGGGGATTAATCTTTAGTGTAGTCTTTCTTAGCTTTACCTTTGACTTCTCTTGGGTTCGACCCTTAATTTCGCTTTACTACCTAAATTAGAGTCTAGTCTAGTGTTCGTTAAGTAATTATAAATTGTTAATTTGGTGTGCTAGTTACCGGTTGCAACGACGCCTGTCTTTAGTGTGTCAAATTTTGGCGCCGTTGCCGGGGACGACAACAAAAGATATATATACTTGCTAAATTCTCATTTAAATCTTGTGTTTCTTTGATTGTGACTAGTAGTTTGCTTAAACTTAGTGTTTATTGTGTATTAGTAATTTTTACTTCTCTTTACTTTACAAGTAATTGGAAGTTACTAACGTGTTTGTTTAGAGTATTTTGAATCCCCAAAATCAAGGAAAATCACCAAAATCCAACCTTCATATATCCTTTGGAAACCCAAAATCGAAAGGAAGACCTCCTAAACCCTACTTTCATAGAACCCTTAGAAGTTGAGTATCTTAATCACCACACCATGAATAGTGGGAACCAAATCGCACAATCCGTGAGTTGAGAGCACCAAATCTCGAGCAACAACCATTATGTATTGCTTAACCTCCCATAGATGCAAACATTAACCTTGAGCTTAAAGGTTTATTTATCCATAATTTACCAAAATTCGATGGTAATGTGGGTGATGATCCAAATAGACAGCTTTCCGAGTTCCATATACACAAGGGAATCACAGAAAACAAATTTAAGCTTTGGGTCTTTCCTTTCTCACTTCAAGATTCGGCCAAAGATTGGCTATTATACCTCCCTCTTAGTTCGATCCGGACTTCGATCAACATGAAGAAGGCCTTTATCAACAAGTACTTTCCGCCCTCTCGGGCTGCTCATCTAAATAAGGAATTCTCCACAATCCGCCAACAATTCGAAGAGACTCTTTTTGAATATTGGGAGAGAATCAAGAAATGAGTGGCTAAGTGTCCTTACCACAGATTTAGTGATGATGACTTAATCATGAACTTTTGCGATGGTCTCTCTGAAAATGATCAAAGGATGATAAATGCCGCCACGGCGGGAGGGGGTATTGAGAACTTCTCCATAGAGATAGCACGTGAAGTCATTGAAAGGTTAGCGGCAAGCACAAGGCATTTTGTGCGGAATAGCGAGTAAGGAGTAAAGAAAGCATTTGCTTTGAATTCATCACCCTCGTCGTCAAGCTCTAAGCTTGAAAAGGAGGTAAGCCAATTAAAAGAAATGATGATTTACCTAATGAACAAGGAGCAATGAGGCAATGGAAAATACTCAAGAAGTAGCTTAGAATATTATTTTTGCGGTGACAATCATGCCACTGATTCTTGTCATATTAGAGAGGAAGTGGAGGAGGGGAATGCAATTGGGTACGGGAATTACAATTTAAGAAACCCCACATACACCTCATAAATATTTCAAGAATGATCCCCACTCAAACTTCTACAATATTGGTACCAAATATCACCCAAATTTTTGGTGGAGCCAAGACAACAAAAACTTCAACCAAAAATGAAATTACAACATCCAACAACAAGGCCAAAATCGAAAGTTCAATGGCCAACAAGGGTGGAATAGAAACTTTCACCAAGGAAATTCCTCCAAAAGTCAACAAGGTGGGGTAGGTAATTCGCACGGGAAGACCTTCATGAACATCGAGTAGATGCTTCAAGCGTTACTTAAAGAGCAAACCGAAATGAGGCAAGAATGGAAACAAGAAATGAAGAAAGCAAATTATTTCAATGATGCTAGATTTTCTAACTTGGAGAACCAAGTTACAAAAAATCTCTCAAGCTATCTCAAAAGACCTTTCTAAGAATTTAAATCGAACTCCATCCGACACGATCCCTCTCCTAGAGAGAATGCCTCCGCAATGACTTTGCGGAAAGGAAGGACCTTGGAAGATCCACCCCCAAAGCCAAGGAAAGAAAAGGCCAGAGAAAACCTTTCGGAAAATATTGTTGCGATCGAGGAAGAAGAACAACTGTTGGTGGAACAAGGTGAATCTTCACAAAATGGGAGCTTGAGAACAAGTGCAATCAAGGAGAAAACACTTTCAAAAGAAGGTGAACATGAGATTGAGGAGATTGTTCGTGAATACATTCTGGGGGCGGCTTTTCCTAGTGCTCTCACAAGCACTAGGAATTTTGTGAAAGACAACGACCTTTATCAAACCTTTTGGCGATGTGAGGTAAACATTCCTCTCCTCAATTTAATTAATAGCGTTGCTAGATATGCCAAGTTCTTGAAAGATTTATGCACACCCAAGCGTAACCCCAAAATAGGCACTCAACGTGTAAGGATTAGTGAACATGTGTCGGCCATATTTCAACAAAAATTGACAAAGAAATGCGGCGATTTAAGAATGTTCACTATTCCTTGCACCATAGGAACTCAAACCTTTGCTCATGCTATTTTAGATCTTGGTGCTTCGATCAATGTTATGCCTTAATCCATCGACAAAACCTTGGGATTGGGACCATTGACAAAGACCGGGGTGGTAATACAACTGGCCGACCTATCTAATGTTTACGCCAAGGGGATATTAAAGGATGTTTTGGTAGAGGTTGACAAGCTTCTTTTTCCGGTCGATTTTTACATACTAGATATAGAGTCCGATTCTAGGGGAACGCCTCTACTCTTGGGAAGACCGTTCATGAAAACTTCTAGGACCAAAATTGATGTGTCAAATGGGTGTATGACCATGGAATTTGAAGGAAAGAAATTGACATACAACATATATAATTCAACGAAACACCCAAAAGACAAAGACTCTTGTTACTTCCTTGATGCTATCAAGACAACTGTAGAAAGCGTCTATGAGTTGTGTGAAAGGGACCCACTTGAAGTGACCCTAACTAACGATTTGAAAAAAAAAAAAAAGAGGAAGGTGGTTTGTGTTGTCTAGTGATGTGCAGGAAATGACCTTAAAGCTTGAGGAGGAAGCAACTGAAGGATTGATAAAGAATAGGAGAGAAGTGGAAGATGGAGGAAACGCGGCGCAAACTGCAGCCTTCGGTTGCCCTTTGTTTCAAATGTAGAAGTTTTATTTAGGGAAACCAAAGACCACCCTCTTTCGTTCCCCTAGATGTTGATCTTTAAAGGCCCCTCCCCTCCATAATTCAACGTCTAAAGAGTGAGCTAAAGAGCCTTCCAAGTCACCTTAAATAAGTCTTCTTGGGGGAAGGGGAGACACTTCCTTTGATCATATCAAGGAAACTCGACAAGGGGCGAGAGAGGATATTGGTCGACATTCTAAAGGAACACAAGAAAGCTTTTGGTTGGAGCATCGCTGACATTGAAGGTATAAGTCCATCCACATGCATGCACAAAATTTGCTTGGAAGAAAATGCAAAACCGATGAGGCAACCCCAAAGACGCCTCTACCCACCAATGATGGAGGTTGTGAAAGTAGAGGTGATCAAGCCCTTACAAATGGGTATAATCTTTCCTATCTCCGATTCCCAATGGGTGAGTCCTACCCACTTGGTCCCTAAGAAAGAGGGGGGGTGACGGTAGTTAATAATGAACAAGGAGACCTACCCACCTTCAAATCGGGTGGAGAGTGTGTATTGACTACAACCCCCTAAATGTCGTGACACTAAAGGATCATTTCCCGCTACCTTTCATTGACCAAATTTTGAAAAGGCTAGCGGGGAAACCCTACTGTTGTTTCTTAGACGGTTACCGTAATACCTGTGATTTATAGAGGTGGTGTCGATCGACTTGGCATGGGTTTCTATCGACCAAAGGGTAGAATAAGGTTAGAAGGGCCGTCTTGGGAGAGGCTGTGACTTTATGGAGGTAGGTCGATCAATCTAGGCTGGGTGTCGATCGACATGTGCTGAGTGTCGATCGACATGAGCTGAGTATCGATCGACCAAGGGGGTGTGGTGGTTGGCTGGGTCGACTGACCCGGTCGATTGACTTTTAGGGGTGCTTGGTCGATCGACATTATGTGTTGGTCGATCGACCAAGCTAGACGAGTATAGAGGTTGGTTTGTTTTGGGACTTTCCTAATTTCTATTAAACTTTGTTTTTACTTTATTAAATTACCTAAAACTATAAATACCTTTCTTCCACCCACTTTAAAAAACTTTGCTTTTATTTACAAAACCCTAAAGAGATCTAGGAAGAAGCAGGATAAGGGAGACCATTGTTCATCTTTTGAGAAGTTTTTCTAACAATCTTCGACACTTTCATCTTGTTATTGTAAGTTGATTTTATGGTAATCTTTATATCATAATATTTATCTTTTACTTCTCATTGAATATTAGACTAGTCTTAATTAGTAAACCCTGGAATTGGGGATTGGAAAAATTAGTGTAGTTATTTAAAGAAGAAATTTTGAATGTTCTAGTTATTGAATATATGTTATATGTGTTGTGTACACGGAGAATTCGTAGTAGAATATTATTAATCGCTTACGTGAGACGGGATATCTGTTGCTATCAGGTAGGAATCTATCCTACTCAGCTATGTAATGCAATGTGATGTTAAATTATCCAAGTGGAATGAGATTTTGATGCAATGATTATTGGACGTGAATTGTGATGAGAATGACATGATTGGTAATGATTCATATGTTGTGCTAAGTTTGGCGTGAATGAGATTTACTTATTGATATTGGCATGAGATATGAAATACCGATCCGCAGATCGAGGAGGGAGTTATGAGTTCAGGAGGAATGATATTATTTGTTATACCGGTCTACGGATCGAGGAGGGAGTTAGGAGCTAAGGGGCAAAGTCCATGTGTGGATATGGAAATCGCTTCAACGGGTAAAAAACGCGAGTTTAACAAGTCTTTGAAAAACACATTTTAAACCTTAGCATTTGAAATGAGTCGCCACTAAATTTTTATGGAATTTAGAAAACGGATTTAGAGATAAAAGATTCGTGTGAGGTTACGTGTTAGGAAGACAATTTTAACTTCATTAAAAAAAGCACCCAACCCCGCCCGTAATAAAACTGTCTCTAATAAACAAATGCATGGCTATTCTAAGACTTGTCATATGCAATGCAACCATGCAAATTAAACCCAAACATTTGAATTTCATTCTATGTCCTTTTAATGCATTTAACTTTTTCAAAGTTATTTAACATGTGAATTGTTCATTTAAACTATCTAGTATAAATAAACAAACAAATAACGAGAGAGATAAGAGATATTCTTACTCTTATCCTAAGATAGATTAGCAAACGTTAGTGGTTAGTTTACAAGACATAATTAACATGCAATTCAAATTTAAATATATCATAACTAAAATCGAATTAAACAACCAAGCATGCTAAATAAATCATCACTCACATTAAAACATGACTTTCAACATGAAAATAAACAATAAATTAAATTTCATTAATTTATCAATCTATCGCAATCAAACATGTCATTAATTAATTCAATTCAACTTAAATTACTTCATAATTTAAATCAAAACCACTAATATGTGAAACAACCTAAACAAACTAATCAAAATTTCATTCCATGTGACATTCAAAACACAAGTAAATTAATCAAGATTTCATCTTTATCAATTTAAATCGATTAAATCATGCTTAAATACAATTAAACACAAATAAACGACATAAACTAGAGAACTAAGATAATTAAAACAGAAACATAACATACAAAAGCAACAAAAAACAAACTAATAACAAACATATAACTTTGAACAATAAAAGACGATAAAAATAAAGAAAAACAATAATAAAAGACGTAAATTGAAAGCGAAAGAGAGGTATTATTGCACCCTGAACATACATATATCGTTGACCGCTTGTCTTGAGTCGTAATTGATGGTAAGTAATAACCGAGGGGCCGTCGTCTACGAAATTGCAATAAAACTCATTTTTTGTAAATGGCATACTTGCGCAATGTTTTCCAAACGCCTATATAATCTTCGTTACTTGACCTTTTCTGAATCCGAAAGATTTTTTGAAAACTAGACTCGGAGTAGTTATCAATACTGGTTTAAAGCGTCTCAAAATATGATCGGAGTTGGGAGAAAAACAGGTTTGAAGTGGCGGCTATAATCTGAAAGCAGAGCGGAGGCTGCTCTGTTTTAGGTTACGGTTTTAGGTTGTTTTGTTAGGGTTTTGCTTTTTCGTGTGTTTATTCTGTGCATATTGTGTATGAGTGCTAAGCATGTTTAATGAAGGTGGGGGTGGGTTTATATAGAGAGTTTAGAGGTGTTTGCTTAGGGTTTGAGTGTGAGAAAGAGTGTTTGTGTGTGGACTGTTTGTGCAGCCTGTTTCGGTTAGGTTAGGGTTTGTGAGGGGGTTTGCTTGATGTTTAACGTAGGTAGTATGGGTAGGTAGGTGTGTAATCGGGTTTGGGTTGATGGGTAGTCGATTTGGATAGGTTTTGGGCTTGGTTTGTGGGTGTAGCTTGAACCGTGGGTAAGGGGAACGGTGGCTGTTTTGGGAGCTCGAAAATGGGCTTGTCTTGGCTCGAAAATGGGGCTTAAAAGGGTCTATAGTGAGGTTTTATGAGTGGGCTAGGAGAGATGAATATTGGGTCGAAATCGGGTTGAAAATCGGGCTCAAATCGCTTTCAAAATGATCTTAAAAAGAGCGTCGCCAACTAGCGTTTTAAACATCGTTGTAAAGCCAAAATGAGACGATAACATTCAAGTAAATCAAAATCAACTTTTTCAAGTCGGGTTAAAATAAATGCTTATTTCATTTTCAATCAAATAAAGAAAGACTTGGTTTCTAAAACGGGTTAAAAATGAATCTTTTTGAATCGGCAATTCATTTTAAATTTCATTTAAAATATGAATTGTCGACGACGCTCGTTTTACATCGTAAATCGAACTCAAATAATGACAAGGCCATATACGAAATATATGTTATCTTATCATCATCAGGTGTTTGGCGGGATTTCTATAAGTGCATGTATCGACAGATACAGGTATTTACAGAGCCCCCACTTTGACTGAGGCTTGAACACGGCAAAAGTCAAAGTATACCCCAAGTCCACTGACCTGAGGATTCCGCGGATCGTTTAGAGTCCATTAGACTTGCGTATATAAGCTCGTCAGCCATAAGACAAGGAGACATACTTGAAGCACGGTTCTGGACGCCTCATTCACTTTTGCGATTCTGGTCAACGACTCACAACATCGTTGTTTTCATCATAAGGGGGCTTGAGCCTTATCCTTAGGCGCCTACGTATCCGTTTCTGACGGAGTCAAACCTGTATCGTAGTTCGGGCTCATTGGCCTGTTGCTTTCTGCTGCTCCGGTCCCAATTGATATCTTGTTATTCCGTGGAATAAAGACAAGACTTGCATTCTGCTTGAAGGAATGTTGTCAATTCCGATGTCCCATCGAGGGAACGATTCGTTGTTGGGTGGATATCATCATGTCTATTTCATAGTGAGCTCTGGAGCCGACGGCGACATAGCCCCTAGTTAGAGCATATTCTGAAGTTTGATCACAATTCATATAGCACAT
This sequence comes from Heliosperma pusillum, assembly GCA_022085475.1. Classification (NCBI taxonomy): domain Eukaryota; kingdom Viridiplantae; phylum Streptophyta; class Magnoliopsida; order Caryophyllales; family Caryophyllaceae; genus Heliosperma; species Heliosperma pusillum. The sequence goes on from JAIUZE010067341.1 coordinate 61,609, forward strand.
AATTCACGTAGCAATATTTTGAGATTTGAAAGTTGAAAGGGGCATCGAGCGAGATTGGGTTTGAAAGTGGATCATCGATCCGCATTGATTTGAAATGGGTCATCGGCCGAGTCTAAGTATTTGAAACTTGAAAAATTTGACGATGTTGAAAATGTTGTTGAAAATTTTGGAATGTTGAAAATATTTGGAATTTTGGCAAGACTGGAATGGGTGGACACGATTCTGCATTTTCTAATGCAACCCGACCCATAATCAACGTGGGCGTAGGTCGCTACCTTCAAACAAAAAGAAAATAAAAGTATTTACTGGACTTTAATTCAAAACTTCATTCGCTGAAGAAAGAAATTGTAAAACTGACATCTGGCGCGTGACCCGAGATGGGTGACGGTTTCACACGACCGAAATTCTTCTGCTATAAGGTAAGGTTTCCACATTAAAGTGGGATTTCCTAAACCTGAAAATAGGAAAGGATCTTCTTCATGCTACCTATATAAAGAGGGATTGTTAATGAGGAAAAGTCAAAATTTGCGAACACTTTTCTCAAGCAGAACAAATCATCCTTCTGAGCCTTGCTTCAAGCACGAATTCCTTGTTTAGAATAATGAAGGGGTGGGCTACCGATTGCAAAGGGGTAGATATCCAAGCTTTGACTGATGCAGGGATTCACCAAATAGACTCCCTACGGCAGGTTATGGCTCAATCTGTTTTTCTAGATGAATGCTTGAGAATGTGGGATCCTATTTATCATGTTTTTGCCTTTCCAGAGGGGGAAATATGTCCCCTTCCTGAAGAGTTCAGTGTCTTTAGAGGATGGAAGATCACTCAGGAGCCTGCAATTCCTGACTTCGTTCCTGATTGGGGTAGGAAGTACCGCGATTATCTAGGGTTATCCTATGAGGAGTTCCATGTCATAGTTGAGGGAGGACGAGTGAATCTACTTTCCCTAGTGCATTGATTTTAACGTGCTCATGATCTAGACACTCCTACCGTGTACCGACGACGTGCATATAGTCTCATTCTTCTACACTTGTATTGTTTTGAGGGTTTAGTGGAGATTCCATCTTATCGCGACCAGGTGAGACTAATTCGAATTGTTGAACAAATGGAAAATCACGCTAATCCTGCTTGGGTTATCTTAGCGGAAACTATTAGGGGGTTGAATGCTCGAAAGGCCGACCCAAATATTCCTTTTGCGGGGTCATCCAGGCTTCTACATACAGGTATGTGCTCTTTCATCATTGTTATCTACTTTCGTTGATAGGGTACGGAAACAACCCGGCGTGGCCGACTCGATCGAGTCTGAAGATACTCGATCGAGTACGCAGAAACTCGATCGAGTATTACAAAAACTCGATCGAGTGTCCTTAAGACGGACCTTAATTGGCTACGGCATTGTAATTAATCTCTTTTTCTAAGAAGTACTCGATCGAGCGTCTGTAAGACCAGCTTTTTTTTCTTGTTTTTTTCATCTCCGCCTTCATTCTTTTCAGCGGGTTTTATCATTTTTTACCATCGCCTTCTTTCTTTTCAGTGGGTTTATTCGTTTTTTTGCCACCGCCTTCTTTCTTTTCACCGTGTTTATTCGTTTTTTTGCCACCGCCTTCTTTCTTTTCAGCGGGATCATTTTCAAATTTTTTTTTCCAACAGGTCTGACTTACAGAGAGACTCGGGTTGATTGCCCCACCCTTCAACCCTGAGAAATACCGCGGCAGTCAACTCACTAATCGTCAAAGATGCTATGTCTCTGGCTAGAAATCATCATATTGGCGGGAACTGTTGACAACGGGAGTAGGTTCCCATGTCCGTTGGCCTTTACCGTGGCTTCACCTGGATTCGTTTACTGGTCTTTCTGACACTGCTCGTGCTAGATCCATCAGCCTGTTGGGTTTGGACTATTCTGTTCACATCTACACGGATCGGATACTTCGACAGTTCGGGCGCCGGTAAGTGGTTTCGATTAGGGAGGCTACGCGAGAGTCTCCGGCTATTATTTCCTTTTCAGGATGTCGTTCATGGCTCCATGCTTGGCATTGCAAGACCATATGATGTGTACCCAAGCCTCGTGAATCCACCTGGGTTTCCCCTTCCTACCGTAAATGGACTACTGAATCAGACTCTGCTACTAGGAGGAGGTTGCAGCAAGAAGACGTTACCAATCGAGAACATCATGACAGGGGTTTAGAAAATCGAGCATACTTCACTGGACTGACTCCAAGTTCTGAGACCGAGCCTAGACTTGGTGCGAATCTTAGGGTTAAATTTAAAGCTCCTAACGTGTGGGAACGACTAGGCTCCATTAGTGGTGGTGGCCCGACATTTGTAGAAATTCTTGGCCCTCAGCCGAGCGTCATAGACAGAGTGGGCCCACGGGAAGACAGTGTGGTCCCCCCAAAGAAACGGGCGAGAGTGATGATGGGTGAGACATCGTCTCGAAGTGATGGGACACGTGACCCAGCTAAGGATAGGCAATAGTTCAGGCTATATTATCTATTATTACTACTATGTTTTCATTTCTTTTCCTTTAGTTTGTGTGTAATGGGCATCGCCCGGGATTTATTTGGAATAAAATAATTATTATTTATTACACATCTCCAGTTTCTGCATCAAAAATTTCATTTTTGTTACAATGTGTCGGTTGTACTCTTGTCAAGAGTTGCCTACGTATCTGCTTTTCAACAGAATCAAATCATGACCGTAGTTCTTACAAACATTTCATGCACTGGCAACAAATGCCAAACTCGAAACTTATTCGAAGTACAATGCAATTCAAAATTTATTTCATAACATTTGAGAATGAGGTCCTTAAGGATAGTTTTTGTTCAACTGGTCTTCGTTGGGTTGGAGAAATCATTCCGATCCAGATCAGTAAGTCGAACTGCGCCTCCTGTTAGGATTTTCTTCACCAAATATGGGCCTGCCCATTTTGGTTTGAACTTTCCCCTCGGGTCTACCGGGAAAAGTGCTCGGACATATTTCAAGACGAGATCGCCTTCTTTGATCCCTCGAGGTTTCACCTTTTTATTAAACGATCGCTCTATCCTTTTCTGATAGAGTTGAACTTGATATATTGCATTTAGATGTCGTTCATCGAGCATTACTAGAGAATCATATCTGGCTTAAACCCAGTCGGCTTTAGGGACTTGGCTCTCAAGTAGTAATCTCAAAGATAGCACTTCTAATTCAACTGGTTGGACTGCCTCCATCCCATATGCTAAATAATACGGGGTTGCACCTGTTGCAGTTCTGATTGAAGTCTTATAACCCCATAATGCATAAGGTATCTTATCCGGCCACTAACAGTAATTCTTAGTTATCTTTTTGAGAATAAATGTGATTGTTTTGTTGGCAGCTTCTACCGCACCATTAGTATGAGGTCGGTAATGTGACAACCCTCGCGAATGTGGAAATAAAACATACAAGCATGTGATTTAGTTAGCGGAAATACGGTGTTTTTAAAACTTTTTACACGCAAATAGAAAATACAAGGAATGTCAAATATTACAAACCAAATACAAAGTACTACAACAAGAGACGTAGTCTCTCAAAATGTTATCCAACAACAAGGTAATTAGCAACTAGCTAAACAACGTCTAGAGGTTTTTCATCCAGGGACAACGCCCGCTAGCTCACACCCGAACCCAAAATACCACAAGCAAAAAGCCATCCAATCAAGCAACTTGTTCATCCATGAAAAACATGAACGCCACAGTCAGTGAGGAATAACTCCGGGTTCTCCCAGCTATATAACATTAAACGTACATAAAAGGAAATACGAAAATAGAAGCATGCATATATAGATATACATGTGAAATACGATAAGGATAGATAGGAAATTCAATATATAATGATAAGAGCATAAGAAGTACAATCCGTAACTGTGACACCCTCAAATTTGCGGAAAGAAAAAAAAATAATTTAACTAAATAAAAGATGAGAATACATAACGAAGGTGTCTTAAAATAAAAAGGTTCAACAAAAAGGAAATAATATTATACAAAATAAATATCCAAAACGGGAGACATATTTCCCGTATAAATACGTAAATAAAAGAGTGTATAATAATATACAATCCTAAGAACCGAATATAGGTCCAAGGTAAATACTTCGCGCGCTAGCTCGTCAATGTACCCAAGTATGCATCACAAACCTGCCAACCGCATTAAATATAAACACGGAAGCCACAGTCAGTGGGGAGTAACTCCGAGTTCTCCCAGCCACGAAATGTCGAGTTTAATAAAACATGAATAACATAAAAGAGATGTATATAGAAAATACAACACTTTAACATATACGATATGATTTTCATGTTATGAAACAAATAACTAACATATAACCTAGCATATGAAAGCTATCATGTGAATCTGATAATAATCTATAATACGAGGTAGGGAAGCTGGTATGCTAGCTCAGAGGTTACCGTTAACATGGCCATGATACACTCAAACCCTAATCAACACGTAATCATGTGAATCAGTTAACAATCGGAAATCCAAACTCTATCAACCTTAGCCGGCTTGCATCTCACCTTCTAAGATTCATAGAAGCATACAAACATGAAAGACCAATACTTCTATAAACAGGCATAAGTTCTTAGTACGGCGATAGTCTACTTCTGTAACTCGAGGCTATACCACAAGGTAGGAAAACATCCTAGTCCTAGACTTATCAGACCTAGCGACAACAGCTATTCCATTCCCCGTCCCATGACAAAACAGTACATGAGAAACTCTACTAGGCAACCCCCTAAGCAGAGATGGCTAGTACTTAAGCTG